>PVIU01012207.1:0-61074 GCA_004026605.1 Ondatra zibethicus
CATTCTTCCATTGAGGGGCACCTAGGTTGTTTCCAGGTTCTGGCTATTACAAACAATGCTGCTATGAACATAGCGAGCCGGTTCAGAATTCATTTCCTCATACCATACTGCCCCCTGCAGTCCAGTTTACGAAAGTCACCCAGTGAAAGTATTTTGGCCCTAAAATTGCTAAGATTTTGTGATTCCCCCTCTGCTGCTCTAGGATTTAGGATTCCCTGGCTCATGCTGCCTCCTTCCCCCTCTCTTCACGTAGACCTGGGAGGATTTCCTCCTCCGTGATATCGTCGCAATCCCTTCACTCCTGTAAGAGAGACCGACTGAAGACAACATGTGGTGATAAATCACAGTACTGTTCCCAGCTCAGTGTTCTCAATGTTTCACAGTTCTGGTTGTAAAAACAGAAACCTGACTGGAAAAAAAAAAGTACCAAAGTTGGGGAATGTCTCCTTGTACACAGTACACTGTATTGCATAGAATGGGAACCAGGGAAGCAGTTCTCAGCTCACCCCTACACGGATTCAGTGGAGGACAGAAGTCAAATCATATAACACCTTCACCCCTAACTTATCTGCCTGCTTTATGGGAACATTCATTAATACCCTAAGATGCCTGAGAGCAAAGTTAGGAGAGGAAAGGGGATGGCGTATGGGAGGTATCATGAGCTTTACAGAGGCGCATTTCTCGAAACTAAAGCCTCCATCAGACTAGCTTTCGATTACCCGAAAAACAAGACCTTCAGAGAAGAGAAATCACGAGAGATCCCAAGTTGTCCCCCTTCCTTCCCATTTTAGTCCCAATCTTTGCAGGAGATAAAATGCACAATCTGATGGATGTGTGTCTCACGTTCTTTCTCTTGCACCTTTTGTGGTTTAAAAATAAATAAATAAACTAATTAGCTAATTAATTAAATGTAAAAAGCCCTGATTTTCTGGCTTGGTCCCAGCTTTAATCATTTTTACCTCTCTTGTCCCCAGCAGCAGGCTCACAATTGTAGGCCACAGGTCCCTTCATGACGGTTGTCAGAACTGTACACGCATGTCCACGGAATATGGACACATAGGAGAAGGTAGAACCGCAGTGGTTCAGGGTGAGAGCAGGGATGAAGCTGGCAAATCCTGAACGTAACTGTTCAGTAGATCTGAGAGAACTCCTGGGTAGGTGAAGCTCTGCGACTGAATCTCCTCAGAAACGAAACGCAGCAGGAGCCCCGAGGTCTGGAGAATAAGGCTCTAAAGAGCTAAGCTAGTACCCTAAGAAGGCTTCTGGGCCCTGTGTGAGTAGAAGGGTGGGGGCAGCCTTGACAGGACTACCCGCCAAGGCCAACAGTAGTGGATCAGGTCCCGGGATCTAGCTAGAACAGCTTATCCAGCAGGGTCTCTGAACAGTGCTTCCCTGTGCTGGGAGGCAGGCTGACCGCACAGCACAGTGGTTTGCCAAGCCATTTATCTTTTATTGGCTCTAACACAGAGAGAGATTTCCTTTTTACATTTTTCATGTTTATTTTTTTATTCATACTTTTCGCAAACTCTGGACCTCAAAATGGTGGACAAATACAGGTTCTCTCACTTTTTGAAGAAACAAAAGACTTTCTTGTATTTATTCTCCTGGGAAAGATGGATAGGGGCATAGTTACAGTTCCTGGGCATTTATGTTTGTTTGTTTGCTGTCTTTTGCTGTAGTTGTATTCTCTGCATCACTATTGCCTTAATTCGGCAAGTATTTTCTGGATCACTTTGCATATATGCCCTTGGTAATAACATGCTTCAGAGGCAGACGGGAAAGGCTGTGAGAGAAGTCTCCCACTTGGAAAACCTTCTTTTATAGAAGACTTGGGATTAAAGAGTTTGGAGCAGTACTAGCTGCCGTAACACTTTGGGACAGGTCAGGGAAGGTTAGTGGAACTACTCAATGTCTCAGGCCACTAGACACATTCTGCCAGGTGGCAGCATACTTTTGTTTCCAATTTGAAATATGGAGTAGAGGAAGTTAAAATTTCAAACAAGTTTGCGTTACATTTGATTTTTTTTAAATATGCCTTTATTTAATCTTTGAGAATCTCATAGAATAGATTTTGATCATATTAATTCCCTTAGCCCCACCTCCTCCCAGATTCTCCCCCACCTCCCTATACACCCAACTTCATGTACTCTTTAAAAATGGGCGAGTCCAGATTGTGTTGGCTAACCACAGTCTGTTTAAATTATACACCGCATTCCACACGAGGACTGAAGTATATCTGTAAAAGCAGAGAAGTAAAAAGAGAAGCAAAAAAGGAGCCAAAGCCCCATTAAAACTGCACCTCTCAAAGATACCTTCCCCACAATGAAAAAGCAGTAGAAATTCCCACATTTGTTTTCTTTAAATTCCTAAGTCTATGAAGGGATAGTCATTCAGGTTACAGTACTCATAATAATACACAGATCATTTAAGAGAAAGAAAAGGATACAGATGGGATCAAGACAGCATCCTCAGACCCGCTGAGTCAGGGCCCATCAAGGGAACAATGGGAGATACGCCACAGCAGCAAGTTAGCATCTTTTGACAAGCTTATATCTGAGAAACCTTCATTCCTCCTTTACTCTTACAACAGGAATAAATACTGTTTGCTAACAAACAAACAAAACCCTATGCTCCAATATGTACAATTTTAAACAATTATAAATGGCTTCAGGTAAGTTTCTCATGAACGAGTTTATTCACTTTGGTAATGAACATTTCTATAACTTGGAGGTCTGGAAGTTGGCCCTGGACCCAGGCTTGACAAGGTTCTCTCCATCTGCTCTTAGACTTCCTGCTTGTCTCTGCAGAGCCCAAAAATCAAACCCATGGCTGTAAGTCCTCACTTCTTATAGCAAGGCCAAAGGAACTGATCAATCATTCCCCTTTGGTTTATTCCTAGGATGTGATAAGATACTTAATAGTACGAGTGGGAGACTGCAGGTAGAAATATTCCTTTCCCATGGAAAAGGATGTTGTGGTTCTCATGTGTATCTAAAGGGGAAAATGTCTTCCTGCTAGTATGAATGCCCAAACATCTAGACAACCTTCCATTGTTCTGTCAAGTTCCTTGGTGGCAGAATGCAGCTGGCTCTCGTAGAAAGAGCTCTGGGATCAGAGAAGACTCAACTTACTCATTGATTCTTACCCTTCCTGGATGTTTCTCCTCATCTGTAAAATCAGTATGGGAGTTTCGGCACTTTAGTATTCCCGTGCTGCTTGCTAATGATGCCACAACTACATGCGAGAGTGTTTGATGGAAAAGGCATTACTTCTAGAACCACAAAGCAATACTGAATGAATGGCCTAAAGCATATTCATTTTCCATGTGCTTTTTGGCAAGATGTTCAATATAAGGAGATTACCTAAGGACTCAGTAGAGGTGGTTTGAAATGACTTCTTCCCCTTGAATGTAGCCACGCAACCAATGAGAAAATAAACAATTGACTGACTGAGATAGAGTCTTGCTAAGTATTAGCCTTGGCTGACCTGGAACTTGCTATGTAGCCCAGGCTGGCCTCGAATTCATGGCAATCTTCCTGTCTTAGGCTCTGGAGAGCTGAAATTATAGCTATGTGCCATCACACCATCCCAGTGAGAAAATGAGTGTTATAATTTCTGGCTTCTGTTTTTTTTTTTCCTTCAGGAGTTTGGATCTATTGGAGAGAAAGGAGAAAGGGGAATCCTTGGTTTGCCAGGACCTAGGGTATGAACTTGGAGTCTCATTTGCCTGTGTTTATCAAGTCATCTGACCCATTTTCTTTTCTTTAATGAAATGTAGCTCTCTTTTTTTTCATTTTTTTTCTTTTTTGGTTCCTTGATTGTATAATTTGATGGGCTAAGCTTCTCTTATCTCTCTTCTCAACTTTTTCTCAGGCTTGCCTCTCCACTTACCCATTCTCTTGACTGGCTGGCTCCCTTGAATAAGGAAAGATGTAACTGCTACACCTAGGCGGCCCCGAGCCTAGTTGGGCTTTTGACTTTCATATATAGTTTTCTCCTGAGCTGAAGAATGGTGCACATGCTTTCTTGACTTTATTCTTTTATACTCCAAGGGAGTGTGAGCAAGAAGTAGAACAGGAATGGAAGAGAGCCAGGTGTAATCTTCACAGGACATAAACAAGTCTGGAAACTTCTAGAACATAGTGAATAACGTTTGGAGTTAGCAACTTTCCAAAATAATCTTATTTTGAATGGAGAAATTATTATCATTCCTTCTGATTCTTAGCTTTCAGGAACTGAGACCTTGGGTTAGAAGAAATTGGTCAACTTTTACCTTACATAAGCACATTTTAGAGAATTGTGTTTTTAGTTTGTCCATGAGGATGTTAAGTCTCTGAGTATTTAGCAATATTTAATTATTGCTATGCCATTTCTTTTTCTCCTTTCCCTTATCATTTGTCTTCAAAGAATCACCAACAAAGAATATGTTTAGGGTAGCAGACAAGAAGCAGTCTAGTAAAAAACATCTGACTTGAAACCAATGTAGCTAAGTATGATGCCATCCCACCCTCCTACTAAATTCCTACTGCTACTTAAAATGCTTCCATTTATTTAGCTCTTTAAAAATGTTTCATGAAGCTCTTCATCCTGGTGGATTAATGCCTAGAAAGAAATCATTAAGCCAAGGCTAGGAAGGTTTCCTTACCTGCCTTTAGGAACTCCTAAATCTTGAACTCAGGTGGATAACTTTGCTATATGAGTCTAGCAGCATTTTTTTTCTAGTGTGATCTATTCTACTTTCCAAGATGTGGTTCTTTACAGGGTCCCATGGGTTCCGAAGGAGAACAAGGACATCCGGGGAGACAGGTATTTTGATTAATATCCATAAAGCATTGGTATACAAAATCCTAATCAAAAGATCACCTTGCTTTACTTAACATGGCCAAGTGGAGACATTGCTTATAATGCAAATATAATGCAAATTTTCTATGTTTTAATTACATAATTTTATAGTTCTAGTCTCCCCCCCCCCGCCACTTTCTCTCTGTTTTCACCCAAGAGGATGGATAATCACTGTTACGCTACATTTTGTGTTTTGACATGCCAAGGTGCGGTAATATACCATGGCATGTTATCAAGTGTCAACAAGGCTAGCCTGCTTGTATCCACACCCCTGTGACTCTTATGTACTTTAATATGCAGTTAACTACCTGATGCCATATTATCATCTGGAAGAACTGGCAAAGCTGTCCACACTCTGAATGACAGCAAGATCCCTGTACTATTTGCCTTGGCATAATCGACAAAGCAGCTCACCTTATATATTTGAACTTAGTGATAACTATGTTTCTATCACAGGGAAAGAAGGGGACTTCTGGTTTTCCTGGGATTAACGGGTTCCCAGGAATTAAGGTAATATCATTGAGAAGTACAACTCCAGGGTTTGAGAAGTGAAAAAGTGAAGAATTCCTATAAATGCCTACTTAGGATAAGGAGTGTTTTTCACGTTTTGATGCTTTCTTTAGATGTCACAGTTTTCTTAAATGCATGTGCCCCATGCCGTACACAAAGCTGATGAACATTCATCAGATGTTATCAACATTTAGTGTTTAAAATTCTCTGTTGACAGTGCATCCTGCCTACCCTAGCACCTACTCTGGGTATTCCCCTAAATCAGACTCAGTCACTGAGTCTGTCTTTGCAGAGAATTAGGACTCTTTAGACTTCCTTTGCCATCATTCAAACAATAAACTTAGTAGGCGTTAGAATCTCAAGCCTGCTGAGAACAGAAGGAAAAAGTTGAAATCTGGAGCCTCCTTAACTGTGTTATCTGTGCTTGTGATCCACTTCCCGGGCCCAGAAACAGGATGCCTCATAGTGGTGTTGCAAGACAAAATTGAGATCCCTCGTCCTTGACAAATTTGCAGATCACATTTGTAGATCCAGCTGCCTTGTGTCATCTTCATCTTCGATTTCTTGTTCTTGGAAATTAACCTCTGAACTAGATGATCCTGGAATGCAGGGGTAAAGGAAGGACTTGCTACTTTCCTGGGGGTTTGCTTTGAAGGCACATAGATCTTGGGTGATGTAATCAAGGACATTTTTGTGTTAGATCTATTTCATCTTTACAGGGCGAAAAGGGTGCCGTTGGTCTGCGAGGCCCAGACATTTTCACAGATCCAGATGGCGCTGTGATCTCAGGTGCAAAGTGTTAAAACCTGTGTCTCCTGTAATTGTTGAAAGAATACATTGTCAGCCACTGGATGACTGGCAATATCAAGGGCCACTCAGGAGTCCTGAGCTTGGTGAATGAATCGAATTCCAATCTCTTAGACAGACAAGCCAAGTCCAGCCTCCCATTTTTGTATTGATCCATCAAGACAAGAATCTGGGCTTTCCTAGGCCTGAGTTTGATTAACAGGAAGGTTCTACTGGTAATGCTTAGGGGAGGATTAATGTCCTCCTCAGCTGGGCTGCCTTTAGCCTAAGACTGTAGAATACTCAGGGCTTCATAGAGATGACCGCAAGCATGCTGCTGATCTTCGAGCCCAAAGCAGTATGATATTTAGAAAGTTTGTCCTCCTCTGTGCACATCCTAGTTACTGGGTATGTTCTACCCTTCCTCTTTGCCTTTGCTAAACATCTAAATGCCCAATGTTGATAGTGGCCTCCAGAGTTCTACTCCAAAAAAAAAAAAAACCTATAGTGATAATGTAAAGTGTTGTTAATCACCTTAACACTGACAATAAACATCTAAGGCTGTAGCAGTAGAAGACCTTTCCTAGTACTTTCCAGGGCTTGTCAGAAAAGTATAAAGCTCTAACAAGACCAAGTTTGAAGCATTAGTAGTGACTTGGTATGATGGTACATGCCTGTGATCCCAGAACTTGGAAGTCTGAAACAGGAGGATAGTAAGTTCAAGGCCACCCTGAGTTACATCTTGAGATCTAGTTACAAAATAAAATACTAGTGGAGCCTTAGCTCTGGAAGGCCATTATCACTTAAGATCATTAGCAACTAGGAGACCTGAGAATAGCAACAAAAACTGCCAGAGCCATAACAGTTCCCTACGCCTCTTCCCCAGCATTTTGTGGCAAGTGTGAACATCCATTGTAGCGTTTTACTCTTCTTTTTCATTGTAATGCCAGGTTATCCTGGAGACCCTGGTGTGCCAGGCCTCCAAGGCCCTAGAGGAGATGAAGGCATCCAAGGCCAACGTGGCCCTTCTGGCACCCCTGGCCTCCCAGCGTTAACAGGTGAAGCAAACTAATCCATTCTCTGATTGATCAGTCTCACTGTACTCCAATTCCTAGCATCTCCCTCAGTAACTCAGGATCCAGGAACCTACCCAAGGTCAAAGAAAAGGTAGACTGGTCAGTAGGTTTTCCCATAGCTAGCCTAAAGCTAGTGTGTGCATGGAGTCGGTCTAGGTCAGTAGCTTTCCTTTGAGTTAAATGAGCACCACAGACAGAAAGACAATTCCAGACTGCCATCGAGGCTGGAAGTGATCGATTGGTTGGAACCCTCTCACTCTTCCCCTGGACATGTCATTTGATCTTCTACTTGCCAAGAGAGTTTAACAAAGAAGAATCTGGCTCTGCCTGGATCCTCCAGATGGCTGCTAAAAGCCTTCATGAGGGGTGGCTAAAGGTGTAGCCTAGTTGGAGTTTCTAGGCATGTGCAAAGCCATGTGTTCTATTCTCAGCATGAGATAAATAGAGAGACAGATGATAGATAGATAGATAGATAGATAGATAGATAGATAGATAGATAGATAGATAGATAGATAAAGATAGATAGCACAAAATGGTCCCAGGATACTATGGGTGATACTATTGAATCAGTCTCCAAAGGAGAAAACATAGATTCCATTCTACAGGGCAGAGAAACAGCATGCCAGAGTCTGGAAGGCAGGGCTGGTCCTAGTATAAACACCCAGACATGACTATTAAAGTCACCAGTTTCTAAATTCCATGGAGAGAGCCCACTGTAAGGATATTTGTGTTTTGAAGGCAGCCATTCATAGGAGCTACAGTTGGGTCCGGCACAGAAGTAGAACAAATGGAGCAGAGGCTGAAACCTGGCTTTTCCTCACAAGTTAACCACAGTTTCCTAGGGAATTAGGCTATTCGATTCTCAAGGGACTTTCCTAACTGTCATGAAAGAGAAGAGCCAATGATTTCCCGAATGCTTCCCTTGTGTTGGTCTGTCTCTACACTGCTGATCAGAATGTGCCCAAGCAGTAGGGCGCTACGGTGAGCATTTTGTGTGGGCTTTATCTTTCCAGGTCTTCCAGGTGCCCTAGGGCCTCAGGGATTTCCAGGCCTGAAAGGAGACCAAGGAAACCCAGGACGCACCACCTTTGGGGATGCTGGCCTGCCCGGCAGAGTTGGTTTGCCAGGTTTACCAGGCTTACCAGGCCCATCAGGCCCACCTGGTAAGTTATTCTTTCCTTCCTTTGGTGTTGAGACCTAGGTCTGGCTCAGAAGCTTTATGATTTTGACAGGGCCCCTCCCAGGAGCAACAGTTCAATGAGGACAGTGGACAGCAGTGGGGGCAACAATGAAGGTTCTATCCCCTCTGAGTCCGCTCACCTCTACTGGCAGTAACAGTAGTGCAGTGTGTGTTGTGTCAAGAAATGGGCAGGCTGATGATGACCAAACACTAACTTCTGTATTCATCACCCTTCTGCCCTACACGTGTCTCAGTGCCCACACCCCTACCACCCCTGCCAGGACTTTGGCTTTTCAGATCCCAGGGAATTAGAATTGGACTTATTTTCTGAGTTTTCTGAGCTCCAGTGAGGTAGGCTGAGGATCCGAGAAAGGAGAAGCCATGCCTTCATCCTCAAGGTGTCTGCCAAAGGCCTTTATGGGGAGGTGGCTAGAGGTGTGGCCCAGTTTGGTAGGGTTTTGGCATATGCAAGGCAATAGGCTCTGTTACCAGTGTAAGACAGACATCGAAAGACAGACAGAAATATAGATAGATAGATGATAGATAGATAGATAGATAGATAGATAGATAGATAGATAGATAGATAGATAGATGATTGATAGATAGATGATTGATAGATAGACAGATGATAGATAGATAGATAGATAGATAGATAGATAGATAGATAGATAGATAGATAGATAGATAGATAGATAGATAGATAGACAGACGTATGGACGATAGATAGATGATAGATAGATAGATAGATAGATAGATAGATAGATAGATAGATAGATAGATAGATGGATAGATAAAAGACAAAATACGAGTATCTACACAGTGCTTATTCTGGACTGTGAGAGAAAGGCTGGAAGTATTATTGCCCAGCATGTTTCTTTATAGCCTAAATCCCCTGACCACTGCAGCTGGCACCTGCTTCCTCTTTGCCCAAATGAGGCTTTCTTGGCTAAAGCCTGGCACTGCTGAGTTATTGAGTTACTTTGTTCATCTCAGAATCTAGTGCAGTGTGCGGCACATAGCAGTCATTCTGCTAGTACAGTGAATAGAGCCAAATGAGAGTCCTGTTGGCTCTGCCGCTGCAGGCTTGGCAGGGATCCCAGGCTGGGATATTTTTTTCTCCTGCTCTACTCTGTACGTTGACCCTCAAGGTTCCAGCCTTCGAGACTGAGGTGAGTCCTTAGGTTTATACCAGCCTCCAACCTTTTGTGTCCGTTCAAATCCTGCAGGTCGCACATTTGGGACTGGACCCTTGCCTAGCATAGAGTCTGGGTTCCCGGGTCTCCGAGGAGAACAAGGTCCAAAAGGACATCAGGGCCTCAAAGGAGCAAAAGGTGAATTTTGTCTCTTAAATGTCTTTGTCCCCCCCCCAATCCCTAGAGAGAGGCGATTGATCAAAACCGTGGCCTTAGGAACCTGAACAGAAGTATTCTGGGCTATGGAGAGAAGGTATAGGACTCCTGTAAGTGTTTTAATTGGGGCTCTAAGAGTGAAGCTGGAAGTTGAGGTCACACAGGGGAAAAAAAGAGGCTTATGGACTGCTCTTCTCCCCCCACCCCGAGCCCACGATTCAGTATTCCAGGGTGCTAACCAGCCCAGCTAATCACAGTTCACAAGGCTTTGTCCAGACACTGTTTCCCAACACCGTTAGCCTGAGAACTCTGTAGGTTAAGACCTGAGGTATTGAAAAGGCCAGCTAGCTCCAGTAAAAGAAGTGAGGTCCCAACAAGCTGCCTCATAAACCAGCTTCATTCGGGAGGTCTAGGATCACACTTGAGAAATGCAAATTGACTATGCCTATGCAAAATGCTTGGGATCAGAAGTGCTTCCGATTTTGTGGCCTTTGGATTTTGAAGTATATTACATAGATTCTGCTGGATAAGCATCCCTAATCAGAAGAATCCAAAATCTCCCTTGCTTAGGATTTCAGAGCGTTTGTGCTCAGTTTCCACTGATCCGAGGAATAGACCATTCTCTCAGAGTTCCCAAGATCTCAGTTTTCTAAAAGCCAGAAGAGATCCCTCAGGATCATAGGGAAATAGAGCCAACCACATTTGACACCACCTGTCATTGTGCAGACCGTGCTCACGTTTCCATGATACTTGTGACTCCTTTGTATGTCTTCGGAAGTGCTTTGTTGAAAATGAGCTTGGTGACACATGCCTACGTGAGTTTGAGACCAACCTGCACTGTGTGAGACCTGCCTTTGAAAATGCACTTCGCTGAAATGCCTGTCATCATCAGTCACACCAATACATGTGAACTAACTGAATTCTAGGCCCTCGGTTGTTTTAGTGGCCATTGGTGGTTCTCAACATGAGACTCGATGGTAGCTGGACCTCTTCCGAGACTAGTAAAAACTGATGCACAAGCACAGATGTCTTCTGATGGCCTTAGGCTCTTTGAGTCTCTGCAAAGCCCTTTGATTTTCCCCCAAGGGACGCTTGTCAATGATAGATAACCACTCTTGGAAAAAGAACCTACTTTATTTGTTGTCGTCATTCTTTCTTTTCTTTGTTTATTTGTTGTCTCTTTTTCCTTCAGGAGACTCTGGGTTTTGTGCTTGTGAAGGTGGTGCTCCCAACATTGGACCAAATGGGGAACCAGGCCTGCCTGGGACACAAGGTCTCATCGGCCTCCCGGGTATTAAAGGAACTAGAGGAGATCCAGGCTCTCCGGGTGCACCTGGCCCAGCTGGAGCTCCAGTAAGTCTTAATTAACTTTGATACAGAAAGGGGAATGGAGGAATTCAAATGTTCTTCGCTTCCCATCAATCATTTTCCTAATGAAAGATAGGGATAAAATAAATATATGATAACAATCTCTGAAGATTTTGCTTAAATTTCTGCAGTTAGCCAAATCAATTCTTGTTTCCCATTGACAAGTAACAAATCACAGTGGTAATTGGGTGCACAAGAAATTACCTCAACAATTGAAAAATCAGAAGCATTCCTTTTGTAAGCCTAAGCTCTAATTGGAAATTGTGCTGATGAATTAGTGGAGAAAATCTTCTGCAGAGAATAAATTAAGAACAACTCTGAAAATAAGCAAAAAATAAAACAAAACCATGGGCCTTTGTCACATGAAGCAATCTGACCAGATGGTCTCTAAAGTCACTTTCTGCTTTAACCTACCATTGTTCCTTCCTTCCCTTGCACACAGTAACTTATATTTGCCTGGCTGAGAAACTAAGATGAAGCCCAGTCCTCATAGATTTCAAAATTTGGAAAAGATACAGAAAATGTGAATTATCCAAGATAGCTGCATAATCACTTGCCCAGAACACTGTGAAAAAATACCCTTAATCACATACTTTAGGTCATATCTTTGCTCAGCACTAGAATTCTATGAAGCCTGCCTTTCCTGATTGCTGCCATTTGTTTCTTTATCAGGGGTTATTTGGATCTAGAGGTCATACAGGCCTCAAAGGAAAGAAAGGAGAACCAACCATCAGTAGAGGATCAAAACTGTCAGGCGACAAAGGTGAGCCTGGTCCCCAGGGGACTCCAGGTATGGCAGGAGCTCCAGGCAAGGATGGAATACCAGGTTTACCAGGCCTCCCAGGCATTCAGGTAAGTAGATCATTCCTAAATCCACAAACCATCTTACTGGACTCAGGGAAAACTTACTGGTCATTACATTATGGAATAAGATAGAACAGAGTCTGACTCCCCCAACATGTTAAGTCCATGCTTTAATTTTCTGTAAAATAAGATTTTTTTCTCAGAATACTTATCTCATTTGATAAGCACTAGGAATAATTCACCATATCAATTTCAAATGATTCGGCTTCCCAAATCCGGTCACTTTCTTTGACTACAAGGGTTGTTGGTGCCATCCTCATTCCCTACTTTCTTCCCCTAGCCTCATCTAGAACCTCTTTCAAAGTCAGACCACCCAGAGTTGGCAAGACTCATTTCCAGTCAGCAATCTCGGAGGCTGGTTGATAAACTAGGATGATGGAGACTGTTCATAAAACACAAAGCATTGTTCACTGACTACCTCATTACTATGGTTAGAAGCCTTTTCAGATAAGTCTTAAAATGATCTTTCTTTCTCTTTTTCTTTTATTGTTTAGGGAGACAGTGGATCTGGCTTCCCAGGTGAAAAGGGGTCACCAGGACTTCCTGGTGAAAAGGGCCTTGATGGTCCAACTGGACCACCAGGAGTTGGGCTGCCAGGGCTTCCGGGGCCCCGTGGACTTCCTGGAGATAAAGGAATAGATGGGTTACCAGGGCAACCAGGCCTCCGTGGAGCTCAAGGTGAGTCATACAATCAGATGGTTTTCAACTTGAAAAGTCGGCCGTTTGTGGAATGACCATGACTCATAAGCATGAAATGCGTCAGAAAAAGAGATCTGCCTAGCTGTAATCACTACAGTCAATCCTCAAGGGGTTTCAAGTAGGAAATGGCTCATCACTGTATTGTGGTAAGTTTATAAGGTAGAACAATGTGGATTTCGGCTCTTCTTAATGAAGACTCTCCTAATTGAGCTGTCTGAAAATGTCACGGAGCCGCCTAGGCAGGTTATAAACTCATAGTCCATAGACAAGTTCAGGGAGAGGATGGATGGCCTTTTTGGTAAATACCATCAAAGTAGTTAGCAGAAGGTTTGATAAATAGCTCTCTAAGTTGTACAGTTGTTATGGCTATAACATCAGCAGACAAAAACCTTTCCCAACTGACAGAACCTCAGATTGCTCAGGGATTCTAACCTAACCCTTATATAATACTTAACTCTCTTTCAATAAGGTATTTTTCCCACTTGAATTTCAAGGATTATAATAGGCAATATTCCTGCTTATATAGTATGAAGGTCCCATACCGTAACTTGTCTTTTGTGCGATCCAAAGACTTCTTCATCACAGCTCTCATGCTCTGTGACTTTTCCTTTTCTGTGAATGGCACCACACTTCTCATAGTCATCGAAGTTTGAAAATTTAAGGTGATCTCATTCTTGAAAATGCCTCACATGATTTCTTTGCTCTTCTTGCTGATAAGTTCTCATTATATCATGCCTAGTTTATCAAATGCCCAAGTGCTTTTGGAAAAGATAGACAGATGGTTGGATGGATGGATAAGTGAGCAAAAGACAATTTCCTATGGAGTTTTTATTCTGTTCCTTGCTGACTTTTCCCATTCAATTCTATTTATGCACAGTGCTGACAATTACCCTTCTCTTCACTTTTACACTGTGCCATTACCACTTAAATGATACCTGCTTCTATTAATGGTTTTTTCTTTACCAACAGCATTGTAAAGTCTCTAGATACTGAAGAAGGTGATGCTTTTTACCCTTTCAACCTGCCTAGCAGAGTACAGCATTCCTTGAGAGACCAATATTTACATGCAGAAGAAAAGCCCTTCCTAACAACCTTGAATGGTTAACAAATAAACATAATATATCATGTCTTATATGTTCATATTTTAAAATTGATTTTGCTTAATGTGATAAGAATGATGGCACAGGCTAAAGCCTCATTCAAGATTCTTGAAACCAAGTCAGGATTTCATTTCACAAAGTTTTATGAAAGCCATGAGAAAGTTCTGTGTTTAAGTGTGGGCCTTGTACAAGCTAGGAAAGACCTCTACTTCCCTAGTCTGTATCTTATTAAATAATATCCATTTTCCTTTGAGAAGTTCTGATTTCAACTCTATTCCCTGGGGTTATTAGTTATGGTCATTCTATTGCTCTTCAACTGTTGCTCTCAACCCTTTTTGATGGCAAGTGGGTTTTAAATTTAGCTACAATGAATGATACCTATAAACTTGTACACCCTCAAACCTTTTGGATATTATCAACAACCTTCTTGTTTGAATGAGGCTGCATCAAGGAGGAAACCAGTGGGATAGTTTCTATCCCAAACTAGTAAATATAGAACGTTCTCAGGAACACAGTGCTGGTAAGTCTAGTCTGGAAGGTGTCTTATGTAGAGAATGTTCTTTTGGAAGTACCTGGGTTTTCAAATAAATCTTTATTTAGTTTTGTGTTTGGGTGTTTTTTGTTTGTTTTTTTGAGACAGGATCTCTCTACATGAACTTGACTGTCCTAGAACTCACTATGGTAGACCAGGCTGACCTTGAACTCACAGAGATCAGTCTGCCACTTCTTCCTGCGTGTTAGGATTAAAGGTATATAGCTCCGCACATAGCAGGTACTTCATTTAGAAAACTACATTTCTTTTTACCTTCAGCAGCTAAATATAACTCACTAAATATAATATTCTTTCCAATCATTTACAAGCACCTTTATGAGTTATAGCCATTTCTGCTGTCACCAAAATGTAAGATGGTGTTCCTAAGTGTTGCCTATTCCTACCAGAAACAGACATTTGTATTGCCAAGGAAGGCCATGCAGTCATCAGAAGCTGTTCAACTTAGTGGTGTGAATTATTATAAACTCTGGGAACACTGACAACTGATGGTCCCTATAGAGGCTCTGGCTCCAGATTTTCAATGTAATCTATCACTCAGGTTATTACTGCAAGTGGTTTCTGTGTACTTGATTATGTGTGGGTGCCAGCACTCCACTCAATACCCATGATGAATGTGCTTGGCTAGTAGATCTGGTCTGTACACAAGACCTCCTTTAGAACGCAATGAAAATGTGTCTTGGTTTCATTTTTTTCCTGCCCATGATTGGTCTAGGTGATTATTGCTGCAGCAGGGAGAAAGAGTGTTAAAAGACACTTAGGCGTGGCGGGAGGCCAGAGCTCACTACATCTTCAGGTTCTCAGACATCGATGTTGACAAAACACCTTTTCTCTTTTGTTCACCTTTGCCTCTGACACCCAGAATGTCTTAAATACTACATGCACCCTTTTTGGAGGCAGGGTAACTGTGAGACTGGGATGCAGAGGCTGTCACTGGCCACTGATACTTCTTTAAGGGCTCCTTAGTGCCTAACTACAAGGGACCACAGGAGGAAGTGGTATGCAGTCCCTGAGAGGGGCTGATTTCCTTCACCACACGTGTTGATGCATTGACCGGTTTCTAATTGCATTTTCTGAGCTTTTATTGGGGTATAACTTGCCTTGCAAGGTGCATGTGCAAGGAGCCACTCATGTCTAGTATCTATTATTTAGTCTCAGAATAACTGCAAATAACAGAATCTTGAAAACTAGAGGTACTTTATATTCTAAAGATGAATTTTGGTATTCATGGTAGAAATTCTGAGCAATGTAGTCATCTGTTGCACTTATAAAGCAAACCCTGGCTAAAGCTGACCTCTGCTTTATTGAGAACGGTCGGAAATCAGGAATGTGAAGCCAAAAACATGACAATATATAGTAAAAGCAGACAAAGTAATGTAAAGTCCTTAACATCATTTGAAGTCCCATCATTTTAAACCCTTCCTTTCAAAATATAGTGCAGGGAAGTCTGTGTCAAAATGGTGAGGGGGATATTGTGGAGGGACTTGTTTCCTTGATTTCTTATGGTTTCTACCTACCTTCCTTTGGTCACCAGTTTCCTTCCCTAGAATGGATGGCTGGCCTCAGTCCCGTTTTTTTTAAAAGCTTTTCTCTGATCTGGTTCTCATGGGTGAAAAGAATCTATGAAACTCATCTGATAAATTGGGGACACGGGTGGCTTTACATTTAAACTCCGCTCAGGGATATTTATATTTTATGTAGTTTGTTCTGTGACACGGGATTAAGGCACTAGAAATACAACAGTAAGATACAGACACATTGAAACTGATGGGCTCTGGAGTTAGTTGGGTGGCAGAAAAGTCTCGTATATGGTCCCTTTCATGAAACCAGTTCCAGGGGTTGTTTTTCCCCTTCATTCAAAAACTCTGGGCCTCAGCAGAATACAGGACTGGAAGTTCCCTGCCAGTGGGAACCATCTCACTCTGAGGTGCCTGTCAATAGCACACATTTCCACAACAGAGAAAGTTCTGCCACCGTAGGGTCTGACGTGGTGGAGGTGTGTGACAGCACATGGGAGAGGATTCACGCTTAGGGCCATCTTTATACCCGCGGGGAACATGACCAGAAGAGCACGAGGTCTAGAAGGTGTAGATGGTCCACCCAGGACCATCACAAGACTGACTACGGTGAAACACAAGGGGCTGAAGTACGGAAGCTCCTCTGAACATCTCTCAAGGAAGATACGAGTTGCCATTCGCTGAGCAGGCAGCAGGAGGCCAGGCAGGGCATCAAGCGCTTCTGTCTCTGTCTCATGTACATGCTCACAGACACTATTGGATAGGTAGCTCCCCTTTGACATATGAGGCTCAGAGAACTTAAGCACTTTCCCATACAGGTGTGTAATAACAGAAATAAGGCACCAGCTTAAGTTCTGTCTGGCTCCTGAGCCCAGTATAACCAATACAATATGCCGTTCAATTCCCAATGTTGACTTAAGAGTAAAACAAGTGAGTCTGTTCATTTGTTTTATTTTTTTCTTTAAACAAGACTTTATATTGAAGAACAGAAGCGAGTGAAAGGAGAGATGGCAGCTACTTATGTAAGCAATCTGAATCATAGCCTTTATACACAGTTTTCAAAAATAATCCTGCGCTGTACTCACAGTTTTTAGAGTTGTGTTTTTTGTTTTGTTTTTTTTTTTTAACTCTGCTACAGAGTTTTATTGGAATCAGTGATGACATTGTGGTTTAAGAAAGACCTTGGAGGGTTGTTTTAATGAATAGGACAAGCTAATTTTAATTAGCATAGCAATTGTTTGTAAGTGGCACTTGAGGAAGTCCACAAACAGTCTGTCACCGGTTTATTGAAGTTCCCCTCTGTGATCCTACAGACTATTTATTTGCAATATGAGTGAGCAAAGAAGAATTTCCTACAGAAAAGGCTGTGAGTGCTAATCCCAGTCTTGAATACTGAAATTGACTATCTCTGTTCCCCAAGGAGCAGAGTTTACAGTTTCCAAGAAGGAGCTGAGGAGTCTCAATTTGTCTGTCATGACCAAGGGAGTAGTCTTAAGTGTTTACTTAGTTTAGAAATACACATATCTGAATAAAGACGGCCAATAAGTTTTAGTAGACTAAAAATGAACTGCTTTAAAAAAAAAGCCCCATGCTTTGAAGATAGCCTTCCTGGGGGAAAAAAAAAGGTTGGCACGGGCATAGTGGTTTGGAGCACTGGCTGCTCTTCCAGAAGACCTGGCTTCAATTCCCAGCACCTACACAGAAGTTCGCAGACATCTGTAACTCCAATTCCAGGGGATCCAACACCCTCTTCTGGCCTCCACGGGCACCAGACACATATACAGTGCACAGCATACAGGCAGGAAAAACACCCATATGCGTACAATTTTAAAAATAAATTTACAATTTTTTGAAAGGAAGAAGTGTAGGTGTGAACTCAAATAGGTGTGGCTTCAAATTATCCACTCTAATAATTTAGGCATCACGATCCCTTAGTGCTGAAACCTAAGTGCTTGTGCTAGAAAGAGATGCTAAGGGAACAGCAAGCAGGCAGTTGCTGCTCACGGCTGCTCCTGCATGGGTAACTCCCTCCGCCCAGGTGGCAGCTTGCCCATCAGGCAGCGATGGTTTAATAAGTGATACTCTGGCACCTGAACACTAAGAACAAGGATAAGGATTGTGCCGGTTGTGTCTCCCAAGACTTTCAGATGCCAAGCTTTCTGTGTGTTCCTAGTTTCTGAGTGGGGAGACCACGGTTGTCCAATAGAAAGAAACGGAGGAAAGGAGCATAAGGGGGGAACTCTTCTCTGACTTGGTGAGTTCACAGTTCCACGTGTTATCATTTACAGGAGTCACCTTGCCTTGTATTATTCCTGGGTCATATGGTCCGTCGGGATTTCCTGGAGCTCCTGGGTTCCCAGGTATGGAATGTGGCCAGAGAAAGTAAGCACTCTTTAAGGGCTTTGAATCAAAGGAAGCGGAGGATCCCTTAGCGATGAGTGTAAACAGCTGCTGGAGACTGGTGTTGGGAGGCGAGACTCAGGGAGGCCGGCCAAGATAAATCTAGCCTCTCCCTGCTAGTGTCCCTTTCCCCTCACTACCTGCACTTGGGGTTTCAGGCTCTAAAGGAGCTCGGGGCCTCCCTGGAATTCCAGGCAAGCCTGGCACTCATGGAAGTAAAGGAGGGCCCGGAAGTCCGGGGTTAATTCATCTCCCAGGATTGCCAGGTAAGGAAAGGAGGCACCCCTCATGTGGCTGTTCGGTTGGGATTCTTTCCACTCTCCACAGGTGACAGTAAGCTAGGTCTGCTCCCTGGTGTGGCTGAGATGGTTTGAGTTTACTCACTTCCAGGCAAAAAGCAAGGGAGAGCCATAGACTGAGGGCATAACACGGCAATAGGGGTCATGTCAAAACAGCGGAGGCAACCCCTTGACTCTCAGATGAGGAAACCAATACCTCACAAAGCCCACTGTGACAAAGCCAGGACTCTGCAGCTGTCTGCTTACCAGTCTTGTGGCAGTATTCCAGATGAACTACTTGGAGGTCAGAGAGAGTTATTCAGATCTGTCCAAAAGAAGCTGAGCTTCAGGCTTGCAGTGTACCACAGCTTCTCCGACTGTGTACCCTGGAGCTTAACAACTGCAAGAGAGGCCGAACTTTGACCAGAGGGTCTTGGTATGACTTGGGCTATTAGCAACTACCGAGCCCCAGGAATAGGAGCAGGTTGCTAAGCTGTGCCTACTCCCAGCCTCCCAGAACTAGAACTTTTTCCCACTCATGCGCTGTAGTCCCTACCTCTGCACAAATCCTCCATGGGAATAGAGACTGCTGATCACTATTAATAGATTAGCTTTTGTATTAGAAAAATCTGTCTCAGATCACTATCCAGACAAATTGCTTCTAGACATCATTGGCCTTTTTTTAAATCTTTGCCTCTTTACATTTAGGATTTCCTGGACCTCGTGGGGAGAAGGGATTGCCTGGGTTTCCTGGGCTTCCTGGAAAAGATGGCCTGCCTGGGAAGGCTGGCAGTCCAGGTTTACCAGGTTCCAAGGGAGCCACTGGTGACATCTTTGGTGCTGAAAATGGTGCTTCAGGGGAGCAAGGCCTACAGGGATTGCCAGGGGACAAAGGATTTCCTGGAGACTCTGGCCTTCCAGGGCCCACGGGTGACTCTTCTTGACCCCTTACTTAACAATGAAAAGAAAGCTTTATAATAACTGCCGTCTTTGCATGAATACAAACATGAAATGCTTGGCTGAATCTGAGATAATTAATTGGGAAGCTAAAATGACATTCTATTCTGTCTCTCGGGGGGGGGGATTTTCCTTATGTGGTTGGAGTCTATTTTCCTATCCTAGTAATTCCAGGAGTAGCTGTAACCAATAGTCAAATTTTTGCAAAGCTGCTGACAATAGAGGACAATTCACCTGAGCTGAATCCTGGGCTAACAGTTCCATTGGAAGATGGTTTGGTGACCCAGTGCCTCCCTGTGATCCAGGCTATAAACATCTGCCTCCTCTTTTTTTATTAGGTTTGACTGGGAAATCTGGTATGCTAGGCCCCAAAGGTGAGAGGGGTAACCCTGGAACATCAGGACCACCAGGAGAGCCAGGACCCTCAGGGTCTAGTGATGCATTTGGCATCAAGGGCGCATCTGGACTCCAAGGAGCACCAGGCCTTCCTGGCATTTCAGGTAGGTCCATCGGAGGAAGAACCCCAACTTGACCAACTTTAGCCAGGCTTTACTTAGGCTCAGGCATCCTGGGGACTAATAGTGGCAGTGTGACATGATCAGAATCTAGGGGATTTGACTTTCCTAATCTCTCACGTGTCAAATCCCAAATCACCCTGGCTGTGCCAGGCAGAAGGCATTGCTATGGTTTAGCTTCTGAGTTATGACAACAAATCCCTGTCATTTCTGTCCTCCATGGCCTCCTGCCCCCTTTTGATGCTTTGGCCTGCCTCTGGCTTTTCTCTATTTTTTTTTAAAAAAAAAAACCCACCCTGTGTTGAGTTGTGTTGTACACTCACTGGGGCTATGGCGAGCATGCTTTGAGCTACAGAGAAACGGAAGCTGGACTCCTCCCACCCCACAGTGGCCTGCCTGTCAGGAGAACAGACCTCTGAGGATCCGTAGGCAAACAGTGGCTTTCACTCAGGACCAAGGAATTCTATACCATCATCCTCACTCTGTCTGCTAGACTAAGTGGCTGAAGCTGAGTTATTGGCAGAGCCATTAATATCCACTTTATCTCCTTTGTCCTTCTGTTTCTGGGGTCTTCGTATAAGATGCTGACATGAAGAAGAAGAAAAAAAAAGCAACTCACAAGCTCACCGACTAAGACTCCCCACTGGGGAATTATCTGATTAGCCACTCTAACATGGCCTTGCTTACAAGGCCAGGGATCCCTGAACTCTGCTAGAGCGCTGGCTCCCATTGTATTCCTCTCTCTTGTTATAGAGCTCTCTTCCTAGCTTCCCATTGGAATCCTGGGGCTCGCAGCTACTTGATGCTTTTCATTTCATGGAAAGCTAAGTCAGCCATTCATTTAGGTCCTTGGGAGCCCACATACTTCTGTCGTCATTGATTTAATCCTTTAGTTTTTTTTAATTTCCTTGCTTTGTACCTGGACATTCCACTTTGGCAGCAGCTCAAGAGGTTAATCCCATTGACCAACTTAAAGCGTGATGAAAGGCGCCTCAGAGTACCCAGGAGATCAAATGGGCCCTGTGGGTCTCTGCAGTACTTGGCACTAGGGGGCCTTTCAAACCTAATGCCAAGGAACTGGCTGATTTAACCGCTTGCTTGAGGGATTAAAAGACCAACCCTGTATCCAAGACTCCCTGGGAAGTTAGAACAACAGCTCAGCTTTAGCCTCTGCTTCTCGAATTGGTTCAGGAAACAACCATTGTAACTTGATTCGGGGGTGCAAGTGCCGGGAAACTGGAGCCCAACTGCCACCCTGGCTTCCCAGAGCTCCGGTGTAAACCACATTCATAAAAGGAGAAGTTATCGTTTCAAAGGGGTTGCTTTTCCTGCCCACCACTGTGCCATGCATTTAAGTGTGGTACGCTGGGTGGTAGGTACGGATGCTCTCACCAAAGTAGCGCTCGGCTAGCTGGCAGCTCTCGCTGGGTATTGTTAAAGGGCCACGGACAAAGCTCGACAAGCCAGCCAATCAGAACCAATGGGAAATAAGCTAAGCAGTGGCACAGATCTGACCAGAAGAACCTCGCTTACTAGCTGACCTATGTTCTCTCCATTCAGGGAAGTCTGGAAAGAAGGGCCAAAGAGGAGACATAGGTCAACATGGGTCAACCGGAAAACGAGGTCTACCCGGGATAAAAGGCCTTCCTGGTTCTCAAGGGTCAGCTGGTTTCCTGGGAAGCCCAGGTTTGCCAGGA
The DNA here is from genome assembly GCA_004026605.1 of Ondatra zibethicus. Lineage (NCBI taxonomy): Eukaryota > Metazoa > Chordata > Mammalia > Rodentia > Cricetidae > Ondatra > Ondatra zibethicus. The sequence goes on from PVIU01012207.1 coordinate 21,689, forward strand.
GTCACTGGGTTGCCAGGCATCCCAGGCCAAAAGGGTAAGTGAAGTAATCGGGAAGATGAGTGACGTGGGCAGGGGCTACCTAAAGGAGCATTCATTCTGAGCTACCCACTTTGCTCCCTCCTCTCTATCCAGGAGCAGAAGGTAGGCAGGGCTTTCTGTAGCAAGATCTTTAGACCAGGCTGGTACTAAAGGAAGACAGTCATCTAATGTGAGTTACTCAAGCTACTTGCTGTGTGGAACAGTGGGGTGATCGACATGGCCAGAAAGGGCCAGGGCAATAACAGCTGCATATAGATCACTCAGCATGACACGTACCAAGGAGCCTGACAGCTCTCACTTCTTATGATTGTCATTGTAGGGGTTAGGTGTGTGGCATCTCTTTTTTAAACAGGAGAAAATGGCTAGTCTCAGGGCAGGACACACAACTGGTTAGCACAAAGGGGCAAGGCTGTGCTTATCTCTTTGCCTCTCTTTGCCTCCTGGACCGAGGTGAGGGTTTTTTTGTTTTTTGTTTTTTGGGTTTTTTTTTTGGCACATGCACATGCTCTGAACTTAATGATGTAAAACAACCCACATTATCACATTTTTTCTCATGCTTAGTGCTGTGTGCTTGTTCAGAGAGTCCTTGAATGGGTAATAACTAACCAGTTTGGTAAAAACTTACACTTTAGAGTTAGAGAAACCTGTGTTCAAATCCCTTCTCTGTGACATTGGACAAGTAATTAGAGCTTTCTGTGCCCCCCTTTGTTTCCTTGTATGTACTGCAGACATGATAAAGAAAGGCTTGCTTTTCAACAGGTGAAAAGGGGTCCTCTGGGCCAGCAGGGTTTCCTGGCTTACCTGGCCTTCCCGGTATTCCTGGAGCTGATGGATTAAAGGGATCTTCTGGTTCATTTGGAAAGGTGGGACAACCTGGACAGGCTGGTACTCCAGGTGAAAAAGGTGAGAGGGTGTGTGGGTGGGTGGGTGGATGTATGTATTAGACAGAGAGAGATTCCAAAGCAAGCACTTTGTTTTTCAAAGTGTATTTTGCTTGTCAACTTTGCCATTCGTGTGATAAATGCCAACTCTATATTAGACAAAAATTTGAACTTCTTAATTAAGTCCTTTGAAACCAAAAGCCTATTCACTTCAGAGTAAACAATACGTGTTATGGACTATGTTAGTCAGCTTTTGAGTAGTGAAAAAAATACATAGCATCAAGAGCTTGTAAGATGGCAAGGGCTTACTTTAGATCTTAGTTTCAGAGGGTTCCATCTGTGGTCAGCTGACCTTGTTGCCTCTGGGCCTGTGGTGGCACAGTACATCGTGGGGCACTGCTTACTTCATGGCAGCTGGGAAGCAAAACTGAGGAAGTGATAAGAATGAGAACCCCATAATCCTCTTCAAGAACCTGTACCCGATAATTTGACTTCCGCCACTCAGCCCCATGCATCAAAGGCTCTCTCACCTCCATATGAAGTCAACAGCTGAGAATCAAGCCATTGCCACCCAGATCTTTGGGGGACACTTACTCAAACCAAAATGGAGAATTTTGAGTAGGGTCTAAAGTTACTGATGACTTTGGGTTTGAAGAAAGAGAAAGCATACACAGAAATGTTGAGTTCAAGGATAGGATAGGGAAGAGGACAGAGAGGCCTAGAAACTGGGCTGGGGGTGGGTAGTGTGGTAAGAAACAACATGAAAGGTCAGACCCAGTGTGACTTTGTGTGTAAACCGTCTCTCTCATCTTGACCGCCTGATCTTCCTTCCTTCAGGAGAAAGAGGGGATCCAGGGTCAGTTGGCGCAACCAGTCCAAGACCTCCAATGCTGAACCTTTGGTTCAAAGGAGAAAAAGGCTCTCGAGGTTCTGCTGGATCAATTGGATTTCCTGGGCCCAGAGGTGCTGAGGCAGGGGATGTTCAGGAGTAATTCTCAAGAAAGGATTTACAGCTATCCTAGGCTTCCTTCCTGTGAAAAGCAAAGTTTACCCCGAAGAACGGCAATATGGGAGGCGACATGGGGTTCAAGGAGGCTACCTTCCCTTTTGCTGAGCGCCTCTTGCTCTTTGAGACTGCCTTGTACTATTGGCACTGTAGAACTGAAATTTTGACCCACACTCTGTGATAGCTCAGAAAGAGACTGGTAGAAAGTGAGGCATGGATATTGAGCTACTTGCCCAATGCTAAAGCTGGAGTGACATCAATGGCACCTCCCCACCCCCACAAACTAGCTTCCCCTTCACCTGAGAATACACTTGGTATATGACTTTGGGCACCTGCACCTAGACAAACATATTTTTTGTTGCCTCTAGCCTTTTTCTAATAGGTTTTGCTTCTTTCCCAGGTGAAAAAGGAGAGTCTGGCATCCCAGGGTTACCAGGTCTACCTGGAGCTCCTGGACAGTCCAATATCATCAAAGGACTCAGTGGGAGGCAGGGTACCCCTGGATCTGTGGGAAGAAGCGGATTACCTGGCCTGAAGGGGTCCCTGGGGATCACAGGTTTCCCAGGAATGCCAGGAAAAAGTGTAAGTTTATCCAGATTCCTGTCTCTTCACCACAAAAAAACCTTCACTGTGTAGGCACAGGCCCCAGGTCCCATCTTTCGGATTTTAGCCTACATCCCAACCCTTACCCTCAAGATAACCTCTGGGTTGTTGTTCCCATTACTGGGCCCTTGTGGTAAAGAGGTGGGGTAGGGGCTGTAGAGATGGCTCAATGGTTTAAAATACTTGCTGTTCTATTTGGATGGCTTACAACTTCCTATGAACCACAGCTCCAGAGAATCCAAAGCATTCTTTGGCCTCCATGGGCACCTGCATACAAGGTAGCATAGTAGTGGTATTCATTCTCTCTCTCTCTCTCTCTCTCTCTCTCTCTCTCTCTCTCTCTCTCTCTCTCTGCCAAACACACACACACACACACACACACACACACACACACAAATTTAAAAATATAAATAAGACAGAGTAAACTAGAGTAGGTTTGACAGATGTACTTGAATTTGAATGTCAGTAGGCTCCATCACTCATTTGCTCTGTGATCCTGTGTACCTTGCTTAATTAACTTCACTGAACTTTATTTTTTCATCTGTTAAAAATAGTAGACTAATAACAAACTTCTTTCATGCAGTATGAAGATTAAATGAGAGGAGACATGCAAAGGCCTTAACATTGTGTCAAACGTGTAGAATTTTCTACATAAATAATAGTCTGGTCAAATGAATTGGGCCCAGAACACCTGTACTCTCTACAAGCAAATTATTGTCTTTCAAAAGCATTAGTTCATCTGGTAGAGAGGGTACACTTGCATGGCTCAAATCTTCTCCCAAGAAATCCTTCTAGGCTTAAAGTCCTGACAACTCACAGAGGGAGAGGGATAGAAACAAAGTGGGAGTGCATTTAGGGAGGAAGGGATCCCGGCATAAGCAGAGACTCCCATTAGGAACATCTTTATCTACAGCAGTGTGCTACAAGAAGCCAGGCCAGAAAGCAGGCAGAATGGCGGGGATGCCATTGAGGGTAGTGGGCCAACAAACACAGTGATCCAGGCCATTACTCAGTCTCCTGTGTAAAACACTAACTGGCTGCCTTTTTCCTGGGTCTATCTCCAAATACCTCAAACCATGCTAGATACCCTGAGGACAGCTGAGAGCTACTGACATAATCACTGCCCATAGGCACTGCTTCAGAAAGCTGCCACTGTGCGCAGGTGCCTTTCCCTGCGAATATGGAAGCTACTCATCCAGATGCAGATTCGCACCTGCACGCTTACAGCCTGCTACCTGGTGATGGGACAACCTCACGTTCCTCGTGGAGCCTGCAGCAGAGGTCTAGCCCTGCTTAGGAAAGCAAGACTGCTGTTCTTGATTGTTCTTCCAGTTTTGAGGCAGGGTCTCACTAGGCTGGTCTGGAACTTGTGAAGTTCCTGCCTCTGTTTCCTGAGGCATGTTCCCTCAGATCTGGAGGAAGCAATGATTATGTGGCATGACTCTAGGGTTTTGGTCAAAGTGTGGTAGCTGAAGACCAGCAGAGCAGACTGAGCACCTCGCCTAGGGTTCATGTCCTACGTTTTCTGAGACGTAACAGTTAATGCAGCCATACACTGATTCACCAAGATTTCGATTCTGGTAGGCTATGAATGACATGACTAGGAGTAATCTACAGATGGAATATCCACCCCCCCCGTAAACCCTACGTATACATGCCTGTCCCTGGTTCAGCACCTTCCCATCTACAGGCCTGTCCCACCTAACACAGAGTATGTAATCAGCATCCCTCAGGTGATGGCTGGGGGTTGGGAGAAAGGAGAAATATGGTGAGCATCTCTGAGCTCTAGGCAGAAATAATGATTCCTCTATTGCCTTGAAGGGTTCACAGGGTCACACTGGAACTTCTGGCCCACTGGGAGCAACTGGTATCCCAGGTTTAAAAGGTAGGGGACATTTTCTCTTTTGGTGTGTTTGCCTAAACCAGCCTAAGGTTTTCTACCAATCCATAACTCAGGGATGGGCAGAGCTGTGTTTAGAGGGAAAATAATTTTGGTTTTCATTTCCCATTTGGCCAAACACCTTCCAAATTTTTTGTTCTTCAAAGACACAACAGTGGTACCTGCCAACATCTCTTCACAGAGTTTTCATGGCATAAATAAATAAGTGTTCCTTTGGCTTTCTATTTTGACCCATCTTCTTTCAAAACATCAGGGTAAAAGAACTTCAACTCGGAGCAACTCTTCCGCTGATGAGCACAGGCCCCAAGGCAGGAACAGTTCCCATCTTCACCAGAATCACTGTTCTATTCTGATCACACTTCAGGGCCCACTTACCACCTTCTCACACGTACGGGGCCTAGTGATGTGTGTCCAATGGAGGGCTGCTCTGAGTAGGAACATCTCATGCTAGTAGCTTGCCAGAATCCTAGGTCCCTTTACCCAGTGGGTGGTTTTGTCAAGAAGCTCCTCTGGCCACATTGAATCTGAACTGGGGGGGGGGGGAAGGTTGAAAAGATTATTTTGGTGAAAAAAATGAACAATTGTTTTTCCTGACCATTTGAAAAATTATTTTTTATACCTGCAGGAGACCAAGGCCAAACACTTGGCTTTTCTGGAAGCCCTGGACCCAAGGGACAGCCTGGTGAATTAGGTTTTAAAGGTTAGGCTGAGATATTTTTGCATATACCTCACAAATGCTTTAGAACTGAGGACTAGAAGGAATTTTGGAGGCTAGCCCCCAAGTTCTTCAGCGTCCATCCAGAGGATACTTATAGTTTTCCCAGGCAAAATGATTTATACACTGACAAGGACCTTTAGCATGGTATACCCCTAAAATAGCTTACAACGTGAAAACAGCTTCTAGAATCTTTCCCAGTACTTCTTCTTCATTGAATCAAGTTCCCATGCCATCTCAAAATGTTTTCACCTTCCTACGCATGCTTTCTCGTGGAGGATCACAATTCCAGAAATGGGGCCCTAATCATCCAGCAATTTTCTTGACCTTATAGGTGTTAAAGGAAAAGATGGACTAGTTGGTGACAGAGGTTACCCAGGAAACAAAGGCAATGATGGAAAAGTTGGTATTGCTGGGGATCCTGGCCTTCCTGGGTCCCCAGGTACTGTGCTACTTGACAACTTTATTCTGAGAAGTTATGATGGGCTTCAAGACATATACACTATTCTGAATGTCTGCCTTGGTTTCACATTTAGGACTTCAAGGGATTTCAGGTATGAGAGGAGATCCAGGCCTCCCAGGTTCCCCTGGCCTTCTGGGGTCAATTGGCCACCGTGGACCCTCTGGCTTAATAGGACTTAAAGGTATGTGTGTTTGTGAGGAGGAAGTGTCTTTTCCTCAACAACAGATGGCAACTATTTCATCTTAGAATGTAGCAGCTAGGCTGAAGCCATGCTTAGAGTGAGGTGTGACCTGAGGACTAAAGGAATGGGTTAGAGAGCTGGCTCACTGGTTAAGAACACTTACTTTTTGCAGAGGACCTGAGTTTGATTCCCAGCACCCACATGGTATCTCACAAACCTACTGTAAGTCCAGTTCAAGGTGATCCAATGACCTCTTCTAACCTCCATGGGAACCAGGCACTTGTGTAGTACACAGACTTACATGCAGGCAAAAATCTCATATACATAAAATAAATAAACATTTAATTGGGAAAAAAAGAATGAAGAAGAAGGGCGGTGAGCAGTTATGAATGGGGATAGAAGAACGTGAAAGCTACAAAGAAAAGTATTAACAAGAAAGAAAGACATATTAGTTTTCCATTACTATAGTGAAATCCCTGTGGTTGGTTACTTAGAAAGAAAATAGATTAAGACTATAGTTTTTGAGGCAGTAATTCCAAAGAGCTATAGCACTGACTTAAAGGAGGATCATACCATAAGTGTGTCACCTCATGAGGGATGATATCATGGCAGATTTTGTGTGTGTGTGTGTGTGTGTGTGTGAGAGAGAGAGAGAGAGAGAGAGAGAGAGAGAGAGAGAGAGAGAGAGAGAGAGAGAGAGAATCACAATTCAATAGGAGGCCAAAGTGAGGGACAGGGCCAGTTGTACTCTTCCATAGCAATTCACAATTATGAGAACTCAGACCTTGGGGAATACAATAAAACTATATCCAAGTGAAATGGTTAAGAGTGTTAACTTGGTAAGATCTAGAATCAGCCAGGAGACAAGCTTTGGGAACACCTTTTAAGGGACAATGTAGATTAGGTTCGCCTCTGGGCATGGCTGTAAGGAATGATCTAGATTTGAGTTAATGGAGGTGGTTAGATGCACCTTAACTATAGGAAGTACCATTCCATTGGCTGGAATCCTGGACTGAATAAAACAGGCGAAAGTGAGCTGAGAACCAACATTTATTATCATCTACTTCATGATTATGGATGCAATATAACCACTTGCCTCAAGTTCCTGCTGCCAAGTCTTACTCAGCATGATAGATGGTACCCTCAAATTGCCAGCCAAAATAAACTTTTTCTCTTTTTATGCTTCCTGTGTCAAGTATTTGATGACAGAAATGAGAAACGTAACTACTACATGAAGCCATAGTGAAAAGTTATTGCCCAGCACATGTTATATTTCTTTGCTCTAATTTTCTAGAACCAGTTTCTGGGAGAAGACAGCTCAAGGTGCTGGCACTGCTACTCCTACATTCTATTAAAAATACCTACTGTGGGGTAGCTCAGTCGGTAGAGTGCTTGCCCGGCATACACAAAGCCCTAGGTTCAATCCCCAGCACTATGTAGACCAGAGTGGTGCCACACACCTATAATCTCTGCACTCAAGTTGTGGATGCAAGACAATGGGAAGTTGGAGGTCATGCTCAGTTACATAAAGAGTTATAAGCATCCTGGGATACACGAGACTTTATCTCGAACAAACAAAAACAAGACAGGTGGAAGGACCTATTTATTTGGGCTCTTGATTTTAGATGTTTTAGTTCCCAGTCATCATGCAGTTTGATTATAGCTAAAACTTTGGTAAGGAAGAAGATCATGTTAGGGAGTGTGTCGCAGAGTCAAGCTGCTCACCTCACGGTGATCAAGAAGCAGTAAGAGTCAGTGCCAGGACAAAATACACCTATTCCTGATGTGCCTCCAGTTAGCTACTTCCTCCAATTAGACCCCACTTCATAAAAGCTCTTCCACCACTCAATAACTCAGTTAAGTTTTGAGTCACATTGAAAGAATACATTTTTAAAGTCAGAATCATTGTAGTCTAATGATTTCCTAAAGGCTCTGCCTCCTTCAACACTGGGGTCTTTGGGAGGCACTTTAGATCTAAACCCTAATAGCTAATTAACTGCCATATTAACCTTAAAGCTGCAGTGGTCCTTATAAGAATCATAAAAACCCAAGGTGCAAGGTGTATGCTAGAAACCGGCTATTCTTCCATAGGGTAATAATGAGTAATGCCTCAATAAAGATAAAGATGGCTGGAGCCATCTCTGATGTTTTCTATCCTCAGGATTCTCTGGACCTTCTGGTTTACATGGACTGAATGGACTTCCAGGCACCAAGGGTACCCATGGCACTCCAGGTAAGAAAAGCCCTGAAGGTCAAATTTAAGGACATAAAGCTCTTCCAGATGCCTGGAAAAAGTCAGCCATGACTGTAGCATATCCCATATCCTGGTTCTCCTCACCAGTCTTCAATTGGAGGTTCTTAATATGAGGGGGAAATAGGATGTTTTGTCTTTCTGTGGGAATGAGCTTTTCTTCCAGGCCACAGGGAAGTCAACTATGACAACCTGAGGGCTCTCTCCCCCTGAGCTCTGTCCCCTCCCTCTGCATCTCTTCCTAGGAGCTAGCATCACCGGTGTCCCTGGGCCTGCTGGCCTGCCTGGTCCCAAAGGGGAAAAGGGAATACCAGGAATTGTCATCGGAGATCCAGGAAAACAAGGTTCAAGGGGAAAAAAAGGTGACCGAGGTATGTTAGCCCAAGTCAGACCTTGTAGAAACTGAACAAGGCGTTGGCAAAGGACCAGGGTTTGGTATTGATCAGGGCCATGTGGTTCATAGGGTTGAATTGTGCTTGGCTGTACATCTTTGAATGTCTAAGAACCCTTATATGACTACTAAGAAAAAGATGATGGGCTATTCCTATGGCTTCCTGGTAAAGAATGCTGGGAAGCACTCTTCCAAGTGCTCTCTAGCCCCCAGTTCCCCCCCCCCCGGCTCTTTCCAGTGAAGCTCTGGACCTCCTTTTTTCACACCTGTCCAGAGCCAGGATAAATGCTGTTAAGAAACAGAGTTTGTATATCTAGTGAGATCTTAACTACAATTTCCTGAGTGCTCCTTGAGGATGGAAGACAGCAACTGGCAGAAGAAATCCAAGACAGAGAAGGGCTCCTCAGGTCAGGCCCACAGTCTGTACTCTATCAGGATGGGTTGGTCTTTCTTTCTTCCTTCCTTCCTTCCTTCCTTCCTTCCTTCCTTCCTTCCTTCCTTCCTTCCTCCTTCCGTTCCTCCCTCCCTCCCTCTCTCCATCCCTCCATCCCCACCCCTCTCTCTCTCTTTCTTTTTTGTTTTTTCGAGACAGGGTTTCCCTGTGTAGCCCTGGCTGTCCTGGAACTCACTCTGTAGACCAGGCTGGCCTCGAACTCACAGAGATCCGCCTGCCTCTGCCTCCCGAGGGCTAGGACTAAAAGCGTGCACCACCACCAATATAACCTTCAGTTATATTTTCATAAACCAAATTCCACCCTGATCTCAGCTCCCCACACTGCTTGAAGTCTTTATGCATGTCCCTCTCAGAAAGTAACAGCGAATTACCATTCTTCAGTTTCCTCAGCCGTGTTCTGGAAACCCATACTGACTCCCACTTATGTGAATCAGGAAATGAATGCAGTATAGCCTCATGACTAAGAGGATGACCGTTAGGTTCAAATTTCAGTTCTCCCTTTCACTAAGCTGTATGATCCTGAGCAATGAAGGTACATGCCTTTCTGTGAAATGGATATAACAACAGAACTGTCTCACAGGGTTTTTTTTTTTTTCTGAGGATTCTAGCAACAGTAGGGCAATGTGTGTCAAAGAACCTATGTCAGTATCTTGCAGATGCCCTGAAACCCCTGGGTACTAAGCTATTACATGCTACTTGGGAAGTGAAATCTGCACTATATTTGGGGCCTTAGATCTCACCACACTTTCCATTTGCACAGTGTGCATATGTTTCCAGGAACGATATTCACATATTAATGCATTTCCTGCTGCACTTTGAATTGGGGCAGCTGTTGTTTCTGTGTTTAATCTTTCCATTGGTCAGGACAAACTTGTCCTTTTGGGGAAGCCAGGAGTTTCTCCAGGGGAAGGGCTCAAAGCAGGGTCTAAGCCTGCAGAGCAATTGTGGCTTTTTTTCACAGGACATAGAGAAGATGGGACTGGAGGGAAGCATATGGCATTTCTTCTTCTGTTTGTAAATCTTGACTGTGAATTTCTGGTTATCAAGTTATTCATTTACTTTAGCTGACATGAAATCATAATTACAATTGCAGAAACAGCACACATCAAGATGGATATATTATAGAAACATAATTATGAGTAGCGGCACGTCACAAAGGAATACATTTGGTGTCCTTCTGTCATTAGATGTTCAAAAATAAGCAAAACAACCAACATACTGTTTAGGGATGCAAATATTCATGAACAAATTATGATGAAAAGGAAGGGAGTGAACACAGAATTCAGGAATGGTTGTCTCTGAGAGGAGGGGGTGAAATCTATGGAGGCTACACAGATAATTAACAAGATGATTACATCTTCGCTTTTCTTTAGTGTGGCAATGGAGGGCAGATGTGTTCATCATACCTGGATTATTCTTTATTGAACCAATTTGTTTAAAAAGAATACCGTATGTATTGTACCCACAGACAAAACTGTCTGTCATTTGCTAGTGGAAGTAAAACAGACTTAGCCCAAGAACACTCCATTCCCTGGGCTCACAATACCTTTAGCTAAATGATTTGCAATTATACTGTTGTTTTCATACTTGCACTAAATCCTTAGAGCCTACACTTACGTTTCTCGGGCTTTGGCTTCGGAATCAGTTAGCAAAAGAGTCATTTTACATTTGCAGCTCCTCATTTAGAACACTTTAGTTTTCATAAAAAATACATACGAGGGCTTACAAGATGGCTCAGTGGGTAAAGGCACCTAAGTTACAAGCCTGACAACCGCGTTTCACCCCTGGAACCAAAGTTAAGGCTGAAGAGGAGACCCAACTCCTCAAAGCTGTCCTCTGAACTCCACTCATGCCCTGTTGCACACCACCCTAAACACACACAGTAATGGTAAGTTGTTACCAATATTAGATTTGGGCACTACTTTAGGTCAGTAGTATATTTATTTAGCATTTGATGATATATTAGTACAACTGACACGGGGGACTCAGTCTGTAGGCTGATTATGCTTATTTCATTTACATGTGCTTTTATGCTGCTTTCCTTGTTGTCTCTGCGTAATTTCGGCTGATATAAGATGCACATCTAAAGCTCTATTTCCCAGAAAAAGCATGTACTATATCTTTCTTTTCAGATCCTTACCTTAATGAAAAAGAGAAGTACTTCAGAGAGTCATCGTGACACAGTTGTCAATGTATCAGTAGCAACATGAAATTTTTTTGTGCTTACTCGTGTGTTTTTCCTTTGTACAGGACCTAAAATTAACCAAAGCCTGTTCTCTAAATCAACCTTCTCATCTCCAGTTTTCTTTGTGATTCAGTGCATTAATGAGCTATTTTTAAACACCTGCTTCGGCTAGTCTACCATCTCTCTTTACAAGTTTACATGGATTTACCAGTTTCTTTTTAAGGTAGATATATGATAGGAAAATGAGTGCTAATATTTTTGGATTTTTCTTCTCTTTCACACACAAAAATATCAACCAACAGATTTCATCAAGCAGATACACTGAATTTTCTTATTTGACTCTCCATTAGACTATGCCAGTTAACACATCTGTTCCATGTGTACTGGGCAGCAGGAACTTCCCCACATGTGTCTGTAGTTTTGATTGTTCCCCATCAACACTGCCATATGTGGATTTCACATGCATTAAATAAATGTTGTCATCTGATGAAAGTTTTTGTTTTTAAATTATGGTAGAAATCGTTCCACAAGTCGAAAACATGTAAAGTAGTATGGGAGTCTGAGCAGAGGATTTGGGGGGTTTTTTGTTTTTGTTTTTTGTTTTTTTTTTTTTTTTCGAGACAGGGTTTCTCTGTAGCTTTGGAGCCTGTCCTGGAATTAACTCTTGTAGACCAGGCTGGCCTTGAACTCACAGAGATCAGCCTGCCTCTGCCTCCTGAGTGCTGGGATTAAAGGCGTGCACCATCACGGCTGAGCAGAGTATTTTGTAAATGCTCTATTACATAACTATTCACTTTGACCAAAGGGGAACAGATACCTTTTAGAGAAACGTGTTCAACAGGCACCTAAGCGATTATTTCACTACTATGTAAAAGACTGGTTTGGTTTTTTGTTTTTTGGTTTTTTTTTTTGGTTTTTGTTTGTTTGGGGTTTTTGTTTTTGTTTTTTGTTTGATTGTTTGTTTGTTTGTTTTTGTTTTTGTTTTTTGGTTCATTTGCCTAGAAGTGCCAGGAGATAGCCCAGAAACCATGGACACACAAACAAGGGGATCCATAGAACTCTTGCTGCCTCCGTTCCGGATGGTCTGGGTTGGGTCATACAGTAGCCATAAAACTCTTTGGCATCAATCAGACAGCTGTTGGGAAAATTTGTTCGATGGACCAGTGTGTTTAATAACAACACTTGGGAAACGTAAAATCCAGCTGCTTGGCCATGCCTTCTTTTGTTTATGATTTGGAGGAAAAGCAGCCTAAAATATTTCCATCACCAGTGAAATCGGGGAGCTAGAAATTTCCACAGCTCTGTCCAGATAAAATAAAGCTCCAGCTGGAAAGGAAGAGCCCTTCCTATTTACCGTTGCTCGCTGGGAACGTCGGATGAAGAGAGAAGAGCCCTCTGCTGGTGTCCGCTGGTCTTGCAGCTACCTTAGTAGCTTACATTTTCTGAGTGCACCCGGCCCTCTCCTGAACATAGGAAGCCCACCAAGCCCCATCTTATTTATTCTTTGCAGGTTTCCCAGGTCTCCAAGGTCCTGCTGGTCCCCCTGGAGCCCCAGGCATCTCCTTTCCCTCAGTCATAGCAGGACAGCCTGGTGACCCCGGGCGGCCAGGCCTAGATGGAGAACGAGGTAAAAACAAGTAGCCCTAAATAGAACTGGCCACCCGACTTTGATGTTTGCATAAATGCTTTATATAATGCAGCCCTTTCTCTGCTGCTGAACATGCATGGATCTGCTTGGCCGCAACTTATTCCTTTCCTCCAAGATCTGAGGGACTAGAACTGGCTGTATTTTGCTGAAGTGTTTCAGAAAGCCAGGGTGTGGGGACTCCATGAACAGCAACAAAAGCCCCTCAACTAGGAATGGGCTTTGGCTACCTGAGTACCTAGGCCTTCAACAGCTTCCTGTCTTCCTACACTTCATTTCTTTTCCAATCTTATCCCTAGGCCGCCCAGGCCTTCCAGGACCTCCAGGTCCCCCTGGCCCATCCTCAGACCAAGGTGACACTGGAGACCCTGGCTTCCCTGGAATTCCAGGCCTTCAAGGGCTCAAGGGAAACCAAGGACTTCCAGGTTTCTCTGGCCTCTCTGGAGAGCTAGGGCTGAAAGGTAAGTCTGTTCCACCCACTTTAAAACCCATCAATGACCACTGCATAGTACGGTGGTCCTAAAGTACAACCCGTGGATGGGTTTCTTGTCTGGTCTCCCTCATCACCATGTCAGCACCTGACCTGTTTTCCTTTGGCCCTTGCCAGGCATGAAAGGAGAGCCTGGCCTCATGGGGACTCCTGGCAAGGTTGGGCCACCAGGAGACCCAGGATTTCCTGGGATGAAGGGGAAGGCAGGGCCAAGAGGTGAGTCTAGGCCAAGTTCTAGGCCAAGCCCGAGCTGTGGAGGGAAGGGGTGAGGCATGAGGCTGAGGTTCTTTTAGAAACCATGCTGTCCAACCACACCACAAAAGCAAATGGGGATCGTGTTCCCCAGCCCAGGAGAGTTTCTCTACTTTGGAGATGCTTCTGTCCCCAACTGCTCCTGAAGGGCCTTATTGTTTGCTGCCGTGGCTTCTGCCACTGACCCCCCCCCCCGTAGTACTTCTGCATTGCGTCTAGACCCCTACCCTCATTTTCACAGTTCAGAAAAGCAACATTCTCTCTATCCTCAAACCAAATCCTTACCTAGGCATTCAGTCCATCAGCAGTCCCTGAGGGCTGTATCCCCTAACATGCCTTATACCTGCTCACTTTGCATCAGCACCTCAGCTACCTCGAGGTCCAAGCCGTCAGCATTTCTCATGTAGCACCCCTCCTCCCAACAACAATTATTCTCTCACATACAGTTGCCAATAAAAACAAACCATTCTATTCATGGCATTAAAATGAACTAACTATAACCGAGTGGTGGTGGCGCACACCTTTAATCCCAGCACTTGGCAGGCAGAGGCAGGCAAATCTCTGTGAGTTCGAGGCCAGCCTGGTTTACAAGAGCTAGTTCCAGGACTGGCTCCAAAGCCACAGAGAATCCCTGTCTCGAAACCTCCCCCCAAAATGAAATAACTATAACCCATAAAATCATGTGTGGCAACTCCCTTCCTGCCGGCCAGTCCCCTTAATTGTTCATTAGCCTCTCCACTATTCTCCCAATTACCTTATTTTTGCCCCCCTTCTCTCCTTCCTACTAGTTCCCTTCTCCCTCGTTAGTCCCTTCCTCTGTTCATGTCATATATATGTATGTCTGTACGTATCTCACATAACATGGTACTCTCCAGTTGTATCCATTTGCTTATAAATGACATACTTCTCCTTCATTATGGCTGAAGAACATTCCTTCGTGTATATGTGCCATATTTTCTTTGTCCATTCATCTGGTAGTGGATACTTAGACTGGTTCCAAACCTTGGCTATTGTGAACACTACAGGGATAAACCTGGATGTGCAGGTATCTCATTGGTGTGCTGCCTTGGGAGTCCTGTGGATATATTACTGGGAATGGTGCAGCTGGATCATACGGCACTTCTATTTCAGTTTTTTGAGGAGGCTCCAATATTGATTTCCATGGTGCCTGCACTAATTTACATTCCTTCCCATCAATACTGTATATGTTTCCTGATGCTCTCTTGCCCTTTGATTCTTAAATGTCTAGCTCCTTCTAATACTTCTGATGTTTCAATAGTTTCAGCTTAACAGTCTCTGGTTATGAGCATCCATTGGTGACTCTAAAGAAGACCCCTCTACCCATACCACCCCATGTTCCCTCCCATTGTATTTGCACTATTCATTTCCTTCACAGTCCTTCTTAAAATTTGCATGATGGTGTTAATGGTATTTACCAAATTGTGCATTGTTCATCTTCATCACTGGGCCACAATCTCCATAAATGTCCATCACTGCTCTAATCTCATACCTCCCAGGACCTTGGCATATAGTAAGCACCTAAGAAATCCTTGCTTAATGAATTAGTAAACAAGTTATTCTACTTGTAAAGTAGCTGACTTGGGTGGGACTCTTAGGCTGGGATGCCAACTGCACCTGTGGGTTGGATACATCTCTACAGCATCTTTGGTACTGCATTATGACCAATGTATAAGTTAATAACTGCTCTATTCCTGAGCCAAGTCTCAGTCTACTATATTTGTAGCCTTCCACCTAGTAGATTCCATACTGAGCTATGGGGAGTCAACCTGGGTATGACTTGCTCCCTGCCTTGCCCACAGGGACCCACCAAGCCACTAAGAAGGCCATGGGGAAAGAAGGGTCATCAAGGGTTATGTGGTCTGTCCTGGAGGCATCAAGTGGTAATTGTGAAACAAAAAGAAAGAGCAGATAGTTGGTGATTGGCGGACAGAGGGAGGGACATCTGTGCCCCCCCTCTGCTCCCAGCCTGACACTGCTATTTCGCCACCTGCCTTCAGGCTTTTCTGGCCCCCAGGGTGTGCCAGGACACACACCAATTTCAGAAGCTATTCAGGCTCCTCCAGGACCTTTGGGTCTTCCAGGCATTGATGGTATCCCTGGCCTCGCAGGAGACCCTGGGCTTCAAGGCTCTGTGGGTCCACAAGGTAAGAATGGCACTAGAAAAAGGGGACTCCTGGGAAGCTGAAAGGCCTTGATTGAGAAGCTGAAGATACTGTGGCTTGACCCAGTTCCGTTTTCTTGTTAAGATTTATTTATTTATTATGTGTACAGTGTTCTCTCTGCATGCGTACCTGCAGGCCAGAAGAGGGCACCAGATCTCATTATAGATGGTTGTGAGCCACCATGTGGTTGCTGGGAATTGAACTCAGGACCTCTGGAAGAACAGCCAGTGCTCTTAACCTCTGAGCCGTCTCTCTAGGCCCTGGCCCAGTTATGAGAAGGTGCTTTCATCAAGCATTTCTCTTGCTACTTCACAAGGCTCTCACACTCCATGCCAGGGAAGGGAAAAATCCCGAAAGCCAAAGGGGCAGTGTTTATACTTGTCTTTGAAAAGTTTCTGCACCCTGATAAGATTCTCTGCTGATGCAGCAATCCAAATCAGACCAAATCAAATGGAATTAGAAAAAGCCCAGGTTTAATGGATAAAATGCTCCTGGATGATTTTCCAGCCTCTCAGAGAGGAGACAGGGAAGAGAGACTGAAAAACTACACGTCTGTTTTTTGAGGGGCACTTTAAATACCCCATGGAAGTGGTCTTGAGCATCTCTGGGGGAGGGGTCATCATTTGGTGAGCTTCCTGAGATGTGGCAGGGTTTGGAGAGAGATGGGGGAGGGCACTTGGGGTGGAACTTCCATCAGAACATTCCAGACTCTTTGGGTATATGGATGCTGGGGACTGGGATGAAGCTTCCAGTCAAAGAGTCTTCAGAGAACATGGGAGTCTCTCCCCTAGATAGCTTGCCATCTCAAAAGTTCTGTTTGGAGATAGAGATGTGTTGAGTGACAAAGGAGGGCACACAGTAGTGGAGAAAGCACAGGGCTGGGGACAGGAGACCTGGCTTCTAAGTCCTAGCTTTGCTCCAACAGGGGTAAGTTATTTCTCTCCCTTAGCCTTCAGATGAGTCTTAGGAGAAAGACTCTAGACCTTCTACATTGAGCCTCCCCTACCTTGTGGATTTTTCTCTCCTACAGGTTCTAAAGGTCTACCTGGCATCCCTGGCAAGGACGGACCCAGTGGGCTTCCAGGCTCACCTGGAATCCTAGGTGATCCTGGTCTCCCTGGACTACAAGGACCTCCGGGATTTGAAGGTCAGGTGAACAAAACTTGGTCCTGTGGTGAATTTGCCACTATGAGGGGGCTCGTAGGCTGAGTTCTTGTCTACCTTGATGTTCTATTGCTGTGCAGAGACACCATGACCAAGGCAACTGTTACAAAAGAAAGCATTTAACTGGGGGCTTGCTTACTGTTTCAGAGGGTTAGTCCATTATAGTCACGGACTGAGAATGGTAGCGGGAGGGTAAGCACTGGAGCAGCAGCTGAGAGCTACACCCTGCTCCGAGAGAGAGAGAGAGAGAGAGAGAGAGAGAGAGAGAGAGAGAGAGAGAGAGAGAGAGAGAGAGAGAGAGAACCCCTCCGCTGGGTTTAAGCTTTTGAAACCCACCCTCAGAGACACACTTCCTCCATAGGGGAGGGAGGGAGAGAGGGAGGGAGGGAAGCCCTCTGCTGGGTTTAAGCTTTTGAAACTCACCCTCAGAGACAGACATCCTCCAACCAGGCCTTACCTCCTTATCTTTCTCAAATAGTGCCACTCTCTGGTGACTAAGCAGTCAACTGTATAAGCCTATGGGGGCCGTTCTTATCCAGAGCACTGCATTGCCCTTCTACCCTGCACAGTGCACAGCCTCCAGTCTATGAAAGGAAGTCCTGCAGGACTCAGGAAGGCAACAAACTCTTCCAAATCTTCGTCAAATCCTTGCCTGGGTTCTCCAGCTTCGTTTTGGGCCAGTGTCTTGCTGCATAGCCCTGTTTGCCCTCAAACTCACTATGTAACCCAGGCTTACTCCAAACTCCTGATCTTCCTGGCTTTGCTTTTCACATTTTTTTTTGTCTTATTCTGACATGGATGGAGAGGTGGCTCAAGTAATAATGTTGGAGATGAGTTATGTCTGCCCATTGTCTTACTACTTAGCTTTTCTACCAAGGACAACAAATCATTTGTCCTTGGTAGAGAATACTTCCGAGGCTCAGTAGCAAACGTTGCAGTTCATGGCCAAGAGAGGCAAATGAAGCTTTATCCTTCTAAAGCTAACATTATTTATAATGCTTCTGATTCGGCAGCTAGTTGTGTCCTGTGAGAGACTTCAAGGCTGTGCATGAAAAGGTTTCCACTACACTCACTCTTAGAACCCAAGGCCAAGTGGCTAGAAAGGGGCAATGGTGTACTCTTTACAAACGGGAACTGTGTATCTGGACACACGTGAGTTGCTATTCTAGCTTGCTCATCTTGTAACTATGGCAGCTCATGGCTCAGTTTCCCCATCTGAAAAGTAGGCTGATAATAGAGCCAGCTCCTAGGCGCATCAGGATCAAGTGGCTCGGTACATATATATGATGTGCCTTACACAATGTTTAGAACCGAGAGTGGCTAGGGTCACTGTCATCTGTGCCATACTTACTTGTATGTTCTTTTCTTCTCAGGCGCTCCGGGGCAACAGGGTCCCTTTGGGAGGCCTGGGATGCCAGGGCACGGTGTGCAAGTGGGCTACACACTGGTCAAACACAGTCAGTCAGAACAGGTGCCGCTATGCCCCATCGGGATGAGCCGACTATGGGTGGGTTACAGCTTACTGTTCGTGGAGGGGCAGGAGAAAGCCCATAACCAGGACCTGGGTAAGTACTAGCTCTGACATCCAGTCCTTGTTACCTGTCCCTACAAGGACTAAGAACTGACCTCTTATGCTTCCCCAGCCCTTTAGACCTATGGTTGTGAAGTAGGCCACAAGCGCCAGCTCTGGGGTCCAAAGGCATTTAACTCAAAGTCCTACCACTTCAAAGCCACACACCCTAGCTAAATTATTCAACCTCTCCAAGCTTTTATCCTCCCTTAATGGGGCTGAACTATTTCTAGTACGTGTCACACAGAGTGGTGTAAGGAATTCATGAATCACATAATATAAAATATATTTAAGCCTCCATTAAGTATCAGTGATTAGTTATAACAATAGTAGCGTGACCTGCAGAGCAGCGGTAATTACTCCAGGATTAATTGCATTAGCAGCAGGTGGGCTAACTCTTAAACGTGAATTCCATCTATTAAATATTGGTTTGACAAAGCAGATTAATTAGGGAGTGATTATTCACTTTATCAAGAAATTCTCATCATTATTCAACTCCCCTGGTATATTTATGAAATGATCTGACCCTCAGGCTCCAGTACGTACCAGAGTCAGCAGACTGTAGGAGAGAGCTGTCGTGCTCTGAGAAAGCATTTAGGTGGAAAGTCCCATCGTCAGCTACTCAGGCCTTGTGCCCCTGACCTTTGGCCACCACTTACCTGACCCTTGCCCATCTCTTCCCAGGGTTTGCTGGCTCCTGCCTGCCCCGATTCAGCACCATGCCATTCATCTATTGCAACATCAATGAAGTGTGCCACTATGCCAGACGCAATGATAAATCCTACTGGCTCTCCACGACTGCCCCCATTCCCATGATGCCTGTGGGTCAGACCCAGATTCCCCAGTACATCAGCCGCTGCTCTGTTTGTGAGGCACCCTCGCAAGCCATTGCTGTGCACAGCCAAGACATCACCATCCCACAGTGCCCTTTGGGCTGGCGCAGCCTCTGGATCGGTTACTCCTTCCTCATGGTAAGGCCTTGAACCATTATATCCCTGAGTGAAGACAGACATAGATGGTAGGAGAGGAGCGCTCAGGGCAGGCTCTCCCATTGATCTCAGGCCCAAGGGACATTTAGAATTCAACATAAAGACAGATGAGGATGGGCATTACAACCCCTTGTGGTTGTGGGGGAAAGAGAGCAATTTGAACCTGGTGTTCTGGACTGAGAACATGGATGAGTTGTAAGCCAAGGCCCTACTCTGTGTGTTCTTCCATTTTGTCACTATCAAAGGAAGAATATAACACATTATAATCTGCACTTGCCACTAAGGCAGTGTTTGATTCCAGAACCAACCTGCACATAAAATAAATAACTATAATTTAAAAATTGTCAAGGTACACATAGCTTTGGAACCCAGGAGTAAAGGAAGGTACATCTCACATAGCGGGGAAGTCTGTGTGATAGGGACAGATGGGAAAACACTGGATGAAAGGTGATCCCTGGCCACGCAGCATGGTTAGGAGGGTACAAAGGAGCCAGGAGCAGGTGGCTCATCCCACAGCTCCCTCACGGGGGATGGCCAGTACCTGCTCCCAAAGCCCAGGTTCAACATGCTGCCTAGAAGCTGAGCGATTTCGGCATCCAGACTTCTGGGATGCAGCACATATGCAGTCCTTTAAGAAGAGGACGTGGGTCACATCCACTCTGGGTTCTGGCACCGCCCCCACGGTCCCCTCCCTTCTGTTTCAGCACACAGCTGCTGGGGCTGAGGGTGGAGGCCAGTCCCTCGTCTCCCCTGGCTCCTGCCTTGAGGACTTCCGGGCCACTCCTTTCATTGAGTGCAGCGGTGCCCGTGGCACCTGCCACTACTTTGCCAACAAGTACAGTTTCTGGCTGACGGCAGTGGAGGAGAGACGGCAGTTTCGAGAAGAACCTGTTTCGGAGACACTGAAAACCGGGCAGCTCCACACCAGGGTGAGCCGCTGCCAGGTGTGTATGAAACACCTGTAGGGTGTTGCCGGTCATAGGACCCCTGCCCTCCCTACTCCCTCACAACAGTCACCTCACAAATCTGGGCTGTCTGAGAAAGGAAGGCCTGAACCCATTTGCCTGTCAAGTTGTACATCAGAGTCTCATTTGGACTGGACTACTGGACACTGGGCATCCCAACCCTCAGGCCCAACAGATGAGCCCACTGTGCTAGGATTCGCAGCTCTATGGTCATCAATCTGGTGCTAATGTTCCATTTGGATATGTGTGTGATTATCCATGGCTACCTCAGAAAGATGTACTGGACTGCCATTTTTAAAGACTGCTAGAGTTCTCCTCACTGCCTTGACCAGGAAGCTCTTTATAACAGCTAAGTTATTTCTTTATGATGAGATGTCACCACACATTATTTGACTTAAACTAGAACTCAGGGTTTCCACCCTAAAAGTATGGCTCTGGCTGAACAATACAGACAGCTCAAGTCTGCCTAGGGCTAGCCCTGCCTACTCAAGGCAGCCTATTGTATCTAGGCAGGCAGTAGGATTGGAATGAGGAGCCAGCCTATAGCCAGAATTGAGCTGTGATTCCTTCTAGAGTTTGTTAATTCCATGTTTGTTAATCCCGTCTTGACTAGGAAAAGCTGAAATACCAGCATTTGGTCCTAGACAAACCACTGCCTCCTGACTGGATCTCTCCACAGCCAAAGAGATGGACAACTTTGTCTGGTCCAAAGTAGAACAAAGGACGCAGTAAACATGACCAAGTTCTCAGTAGGAAATGAGAACCACTTCTCTTTCTTCTTGGCTTAGGGCAGAGGAATGAATAGATATGGAACTGTCAGTTTTGCTTTTAATTCCAGGAACAAAAAGGTAAATCTCATGTCCCCATTTCTCAGAAATCCCTGATTACTCCAAATGCCACCCAGATCTATGCAGGGTGGCAAACTGAAGCTGCAGGGTGTTGGCCTCTTGCATTCTGAGGCTGTTCAAGACTTTCCGATGAAAATGGCCGGCCATCCAACTACTCTTTCACAGGTAGCCTTTTAAACTATTTGCAAGTTTTTTCCAAAATCTCATAAAAATCTAGCACCACTGTTAGCAGACCCAAGGCACAGTCTGAGTTGCCCATGAGGTATACTTTCTGCTGTTTGAAGCAATTTATTTTAATTAGCAGTTGCCTAGAACACACTCAGTTACGTGGACACGAAGCACTCCCTTCCGGGTGATTTCACTTCTTTGGGTACTGTATAAACTGTGCCCACACAAGCAAAGCATAACCAGTATAATCTGAGCTGCTGTCATTACCACCTCCTATATAAGGAAAGGATGGTGTTAGCTTTGTACATAGCAAATAAAATTAATCAAATGTGAATGTTTGACTTTTTGAGACTCTTTTAAAACCCTTTTCTAATATCTACTCTCACTCAACTTTATAACCAAACATTGAAACAGGGAAAATTAGAAAATTAGTCAAGGGGCAGAAAGTTTTCCCCTGGTCAACAGGCCCACAACATACTTTACAATAAGCATACAAGTGCTTCTATCTTTATCACATGCTAGAGTTCAAGAAGGGACTTTCTATTCTTCAGTGGCCTCAGGATCATTTACAGATAAATTAAAAGTAAGGAAATACTGAAGTCAAAGAAATGAAATCTTGCTGGGCATCGATGGCGCATGCCTTTAATCCCAGCACTCGGGAGGCAGAGGCAAGCAGATCTCTGGGAGTTCGAGGCCAGCCTGGTCTACAAGAGCTAGTTCCGGGACAACCAGGGCTTCTACACAGAAAAAGCCTGTCTCTAAAAAAAAAGCAAATAAATAAATAAAACAAAATGAAATCTTGTGACTGGAGAGATTGCTCAGCAGCGAAGAGTGCCTGCTGCACAGTCTGAGGACTGGAGACAGGATCACAACACCCCCTAAAAAGCCATGAGTTCTGTGCGTGTCTTAGCCCCAGCTTCAAGGGAAGTAGAGACAAGAAGGTGACTGAACCTTACTGTCTTCCACCCTAGCCAAGAAAATGTGAGCTTCACGTTCAGGGAGAGATCTTCTCTCAAAAGATTAGGGAGAGAATGATAGAAGAGGATACCCGAGGCCCTCTTCAAGCCTCCATCTGCACTCAGAGCTGTGTGCACACACATATACTCACACAAGCACATATACACAAATAGATACTGAAAGACTAAATCTAAACTAGATGTGTGCACATATGCATATCTTACAAGTGCATATAAGTTAAACATGTGTGTATGCTTACATATGCATAAAGCAATCCTGTGGAAGGATAAACAAGAATATCCCAGGAGTTTTCAGGGAAGGAAACTGACCTGTGGGAGGGAGAGATTTCATTGAATACCATTTTGCATCTTTTGAATTTTGAACCTATGGAATACATAACATACTGGCAAAAAGAAAAAGGAAGGAAAAGGAAAAGAAAAAGATGGAACCTAAGGAAACAAGTGGGTTGGTCAGTGCTAGTTTCAAGACCCCAGATGCTAGCCTCCTGTGGAACTCTGTAAAGGATGAAGATGAAAGTTTCATGTGAAACTGAAAGGGGCAACGAAAGGAGGACGGAGAGATGCTGTGGAGAGCAGTATCCTCCACAGCACACATTCAGCACAATAATCTGATGAGTCTGTGCTTCAAAACTTAGAAAGCTGTTAGTCCTCAAATGACTTGGACATGTATTTAATGGACAGATTAAATGTCACCATATGAATAATTCTTTCTAAATATAGTTATCATTCAAAACAATATAATTCAAACAATTTATTTCATCCTTCAAACAAAAGTGAACACTAAGTGAGCAGTTGGTAAGGCCAGAGCCAGCCCTCTACTTACTTCTGTAAATCAAGTTTTATTAGAGTACAGCCATGCTCAGTCACATGCATATTGTCTAGGGCTGTTTTTACAGCACAGAATACTTACGACAAAGGCCACATGGCCTACAAAGCCTAAAATATTATCTACCTACTCCTTTACAGAAAAAGTTTGTTCACCTCTGATTCAAGTGATCATGGTTTGACTTAAGGATATGGTGACAGCAAACAAAAGTATCAGTAAGGGTGGAGACTGTGGCCTATTGAATAGGTTCCTCCAAACTGGAAGACAATTAAGAGGTGTACATTTGACATCTTTCCTTTGACAAATGTTTTGGTAAAAATTATAATTATGTGAAATACACATTCAAATAATTTAACAAGAGTATTTCTCCCTGGTTCACTTATTTTATTATTTGAGCAAGAAAACAGGCTTCTTCTTAGTACTTATCCCCAAAGAGGTCACACCTGAAAGGATGAAGAACAGTATAACCATCTCTCATCTGCTGGTGCTTGCAACAAGATGGAAGCCGCTGTCTGTCTTCCAAATGCTCCCATTCCAGCTGCTAAAGACTTGCTGGCCCCATGTAAGACAAGCTGGAAGCAATGGATTCCAAATCTTTCTTCTAGACGCCATGATTTTTTTCTTTTCAGGGAAGTGTTGTTGCCACTGATTTTTTTTTTATTTCTGAAAAATCATAATTGGCTCAGTCATAATTGCTATTGAGTTTGTATGCTGTTGGCATATCAGGCACTTGCTGACCAAAAAAGTTTTATGTAACAAGTTCTTGTGGAGTCAGATGGAAGGCAGAAGACCTTCACATTGAGTTCTCACTATCTTACACACTCAGAATCTCAAAATCTTCCTCCAGGTCAAAGTCCTCCAGGTGCTCAGTAGAGTCTATGAATTCTGTTGGAATACAAAGATGAGAAAGTAGAAACGCTTGACACTTGGGCTGATGTTCTCAATCAAGATACTACCCAGCCACTGCAGCTTTGCCTATCTGAATCAGTTTGATAAGGCAAAGTTTGTCTGGAGGAAATGTACAATTAGGACTACTATAAAGTATTAGACATTTTCTGTAAGATGTGAAAACCAGGCCTGTTTATACAGACCTGCTCACGGTGGTCTGGTTAAGGTTCACTATGGCACCCTCTTTGTCTTTCTGCCATTTTATTTATTTGTTGAGACCAGGTCTTGGGATGTAGCTTAAGCTGACCTGGAACTTATGATCCTCCAGCCTCATAATTCTAAGTGTTTACAGGCACACAACTACCAAGGTACTTTCTGAGTTCCTAAGCCTGAGATTCATTATTCTAAAAACAAATTCTAGTCATCTTGAGTTTGCAATGACAAATCCTTTACACCATGTTGTGTTCTTTTGGTTAGCAGTCTTTAAAATGAACAGACATCGGCTTCTTCAAAGATTAAAAGAATCAGGCTAGACAAGTAGAAATTTCACTTTTTCATGAACAGTATGAGCCACAATTGCTTTTATCTTGGCAAACAGTTGCAACATATGAGTCTCCTGGCCGAGAGCTTATAGAAACAGCTTACCTGCACCTGTGGTTGTCACTTCTGGCTTGGCTGGAGGTACAAAGGGAGGCCAATGTGATGGATGCTTCTGAACTAATTCAAACATCCTCAAATTCTCCTTTAGAATTTCCTGGGTAGACAAAGAAACAGCTGTAAATGCCGCAGGGTCACCACACTTCAGTTCAAGAGCCTGAACCCTGAGAGTAGTGCAGTTGCTGACAGGTGGGCAGAAAGGACCTAGCAAACACATTCATCCTCTTCTTGCATCATCTGAAGACCTCATTGAAGGCATCGATTCTGGATCCAGTTGACAAGGCCAGAAGTACACTGGAGCAGACAGCTAATGGAGCCCAATGTAAACTGATCCAGTCACAGGGCTCAGGTTCAACCAAATGCAGGGGGAAGGTATTCAAAAAAGTCATTTAATCAAATCAAAATATGCCCCAAGAGAATTCTGGTACACATCTGCATGCCTTCAGTTCTAGTCCAAATTTGTCTTGGTTTAAATGATACAGTCGCCATGAAATTGTCATTCTGGCTTTAAACATGAATATAGCATTGATACATTCTGAAATGGAAATGCTTCCTTTAGAAAAATAATTTTTGTAGCTGAAAGCATTGCTCAATGGTTAGGAGCACTTTATTTTTTAATTTTTTTTTTAGGAGCACTTTCTAAATTTGGTCTTCCAGAATAACCAAATTTTGCACTGAACACCCACAATGGGCAGGTTACAACCTGTACCTAAGGCTCCATTGGCACCTGCATACACAGGGCATACTTACACAGACATGTAAGTAAAGGTAATAAGCAAGGATCTTTAAAGAATAATTCTCTTGATTGCATATGTGGGGGCAAATTCCTCAGTGGAAGCCACTGGTAAGTTGCCCTTATTCAAGTAATTCAGGCAACCCTAGTTATTATATGAGCTACAAACAACAAACAAAAAGACGTGAAGACAGAAGGGGAACTTTTTGAGAAGAAAGAGTTTGGTGCCAAGGGAATAAGAAAAGATAATGTTAGAGAATATGAACAAAGTACAATTTGTGTATGTGTATGTGTAAAATGAAACTTGAAGAATATATGTGTGTGTGTGTGTATATATATATATAACACATTACATGTCTTCTTTGTGAATAATATTTACATAGCTACAGCAATAACACCACTTGTTTTTTCTATTAGAAAAGAATACTAATTCCCTTGGGCTAAGGATATAGCTCAGTGACAGAGCACTTTCTATGAACATATGAGAACATGGGTTCAGTCCTCAGAACTGTGGCAATAGTGATAACAGTAACCATATTTTTCTTGAACTGGGCATAGCAGCTCATCTATAATCTAAGTATATCAAAAGTTGAGGAAGAAGTATCACAAGCTTAAGGCCAGCCTAGGTTTCATACCGAATTCCAGGCTAGCCTGGGCCATATAGCAATAACTTCTCTCAAATAAATAAATACTTGTAAAATCTCCATTTTGTTTCACTAAGCTATTATCTGAGGTTACAGATTCAGTTAGGGACATCAGTGTTAGTCATTTGTTCATTGTGAAGAAAAAGATTTCCTCCATTTGTATACAACACACTGGGATCCTGCAATCCTTTCATTTCGGAAGACAGACATTCATGTCTGGTACCCCACCAGACACTTTGAAAAATATTTTCTATGATCTCCCTCCCTTAATTCATTCAATGAACACATATCAATATATAACATCTCATTTGTATGTGTTAGATACTGACAATGAGGGAAATAGAGATTGGTGAGTCAATACAATAATTCTCTTCTACACAATATGCCAAAAGGAAAAAGGAATCACTTATCACGGACTTCTGCAAATGCTGATCCCTTTCAGTGGTCACATGCCTGTATCTTAAATAAATAACTCAGTTAGTAGAAGAAAATGTTCTCCAAACCACAATGGAATATACTGCATTGTAAATGAACCACTAAACACCTAGAAACATGTTAGTCTGTTTAACCATCTCAATGTTATAAACATGAAAATGAAATTTTGAAATTTATGCCCTGGCACTGCTGAAGCATGCATGGGCAGCCCATATATGGCAGTTCTACTGAACTTGTCCATATTGGGTTTCATGATCTAAGTTGATGAGGACAACTGACCAGGTCTCTTCCTCAGGGGGGCACCAGATCTCATTACAGATGGTTGTGAGCCACTAAGTGGTTGCTGGGAATTGAACTCAGGACCTTTGAAGAGCAGGCAGTGCTCTTAACTGCTGAGCCATAACATAGTAGGGAAGAAATTCTGGCTAAGCAATTTGAAGCTGCAGTTTGAGGTTAAAACAGCCCAGTAGCTGAGCGTTTCTGGTGCCACATGGCCTTAGTGAGGTACAGAGTTCACCTTCAACACTGAGTGTATTGCTTAGCTGACACACTCACAGGTTTGTCTTTCTTCACTTGTCCCAAACTTATGCAGAGTTCTCCACAACTGACAGGTTCTTTGTTATCTTAGTTCCCTCCTCTTGCATCTAAATTATGTCAGAACGGTTTTGTTATTATGTATAAGTAATCTTAAAAAGCAGTCAGATTTAGTAGCTTTCATATTTACACTTTTTAAAAAAATCCATAATCCTTACCTTTTGAACAAGGCTACACCAATTATCAAAGTCTTTCTCTTCTTTGCAGAAAAATCCCTTGGGTGGGGAAGAAGAACACTATTTAGAATTTCCCTTTACAAGATGGAGCTATTGTCTCAGAGTTAGGAGGTGAGCCACTGTATTGCCACACGCCTTCCTGGACTGACTGGCTGGGCCCTCTCTCCCTAAAATCACTGGCTTACATATACACATACATAACCATTCTGTCTCTTTCTTCCTTCCTTACCTCTCTTCCTCCTTTTCTCCCTCCTGTCTCCTCCCTCCCTCCCTTCCTCATTCTCCCCCTTACTCCTTCCCTCTTCCTCCTGGTCCCTGTTTCTTTCTTGCCTTCTCCCTCTCCCATCAACATTGTTAGACATTGTAACTTGAAGATCAGTCTCCAAAGCATGGGGTTTATTTCATCACATTCACACATGCGCGTGCATGGGTGCACACGCTCACACACAAACACACACACACACACACACACATTCATACATACATATAATATATGTGTATAAAATATTCTATTGCAACAGGAGACAAGAGCCAAATAGTACTTTTAGCTGAAAGCATTACTTTAAAATGTGTCTGACTCTTTGAAAAACTGTCTGTCAGAGTTGCAAGAAGCAGCAGTATCCTTCTGCCCTGACAATCACCCCTCAGTAGGACAAGAGTGGTCCAAAACAAGAGGGGAGTATCAGTCCGTGGTCACTGGTGTTCTGATGGGTGAAACAGGAAATGAAGATGCAGAAGGGCCTAAGAAATACTGACTGCTTCACAGGCAGGAGCCCTTTCAATATGTGTTGATAGCAATCACACTTTCTAGAGCAAACCTGAGTCTTCCTGGATTTGGGCATCAAGAAATAGATACTTACCTCTTAGGAAGTCCTCCTCCCTTAATCGCTTCCTAGTCATTTCCCACCGTATATTGATATGGCAAACATTTGAGGGCAGGAAGGAATAAGAGGAGAAATACTAATGCTACTACTAACATTTATACCCTGTTTTCAGTGTCCTGGTCCTGTGCTGTGTGTGTGTGTGTGTATGTGTGTGTGTGTGCACGCGTGCTAAGTGTGTGTGTGTTCGAGTGTGTGTGTGTGTGTGTGTGTGTGTGTGTATAGATATATACATACATAGATTACATCTCACATAAGCAAACAATGAGGGAACTATTGTTTCCCTTGTTCCCAGATAAGTGACAACTGGGGCTCAGAAAGGTTATGACTTTTCCTACAGAGTTAAGTAGCTGAGCTTGAGTCCTAACTTGATCAGTTTGGACCCAGGGTCAGTTCTTTAACCATCATATCACAGTGCCTCATTTTGGGGGTACAGAACAAATGCACTGTTGCTATGCTACCTAACAACTTGGGCAATTGTCAAGGAATCAATGTTTAATAGCTTGCCATCAGAGCTCCTTCAAATACCCACCAAGGCCACAGAAGGATCCAAGTTCAGGATGCTCATTCGCTGTGGAGACTGCAGGCAATGGAAAGTCTGATCGTCTACAATTCCACTTTCTTCAGTGTCCACAAAGGTCTGGGTTGTGTGAGGATCCAAGAAAATCAGCTCATCACCTGTTTTACAAAGACATGTTTAATCTTTGAAGAACCACTGGCCCTGGCCCCACTGCTATCCTAGGGGTGCACTTTCCCCGACCCCACCCACAGTTCTAAAATCCCTTTCCCTTGCAACAATGAGAATGGGATGACAGGAAGCCCAAAGCCAGGGTAAGCATGCTTGAGAGAAGCCACATGTGCCAAAATCTAATCAAAGAGAAGACTTGACCTAACACATCTTCCCTGAGTCCAAGTCCCAGAATGCAAAGGGATAGGTTTGGGGAAGGTGGAAATGAGAGAACACAGGATGACATGCAGGCTCTGTGAGCAGCAGTTGCAAAGAGGTGCTGATAGGAGAATCCCTCAAGCTGTGAGCTCCAATGCTACTAGGGGGCGCACTGCCTCTTTCAGCATTGGATGGCATCTTGAGATACACAGCTGGTTCTCAGAACCAAACTCAGAGAGCATCTTTCATGATGGAAAAAGCCTTGGCCTCCAAAGGAAATTCTACCCACACACAACAGGAAGCTAAGCTCTGTGGATCAGAACCCAGTAAATTGATGCCTGTTCATGATTAGCAATTAGCTAGTGGGTTAGTCTTTGTGAGCAGGTCTGTCAGTTCCCATCCGCAAAGACAGCCTTTGTCATGTAAACACTGGCATAGATGAACATCACTGGAAAAACCTACTTGGAATGACTGACGTGTGTGTGTGTGTGTGTGTGTGTGTGTGTGTGTGTGTGTGTGTGTGTGTGTGTGTGTGTGTGTGTGTGTTGCTGGAGATCAAACTCAAGACTTTGTGTATACTGTGTAAGCATTCTACCACTGAGCCAAAATCTAAGTCCAAGATGACTAAGTTTCACACAAAAGAGAAAAGCCACGTTTCACTGCACTGCAAAAGTTCAACCTCAAAACGACCTTGGAGGAGATTGAGATGATAAAATGTCTGCCTTGGTCCAATGTTTAAAGGGCAGAAGTTCTTATGCCAATAAGTAGACATAAAAACCTCAGGAAACATCTGATCTCACTGTCCAGGCCCAAGGTCATCTGGGTCTCTATGTCCTCAACTCAGGTGACAAAAGATTTACAGGCATCAAAAAATGTCCCCAAAATCTTTGGAATTCCATTATGGAGGGTGCATCTATGTGATTCTACTGGTAAAGAATATGTTATGGATGCCTGGTAAGTTTCACTATTCTGTTTCATAGACAAAAAGACAAACTGCTTAACTCATTTGCCTTTCAAACACTCATTTTCAACTGGGGTCATGGGGCCTGTTCTAGTACCTTAGATGGTATCTAAGAACCAGAAATGTTCGCCTCTGTGAAATGTATGCAATACAGTACCCATTAGAAAGCTATTTTAATGATCTCACTTTGAGTCAGACATATTTACTCACAAATATATAACTAGGAAATATGGAAATCAGTGTCTCTGTATGATTTGCCACATGAAAGTCATGGCACAAATTCCTCACTGGACCAGGGTGAGTAAGATCAGTAACACAATAGCCTCAGATCACACTGAAGAGCAACAACCAAGATGTTCAGCATGAAGCTTGTCTAAGGCCTTACAAAATGGTAGTTGGAAAGGGAAGTTGGGGACATAAAGATAGACATCCCAAGAGGGATAGAACCCAACCATCCACCAGGGTGCTTTAAGTTGGGTGTTGGGAAGGATGATAGCTTGTCATCGTATAGCCGTAACCTTTCCCCATGAGTGGAGAGGGGAAAGCTTTGCAGGCTGCTTCTTTTCTGAGAGTTTCTATAAGAGATACAGCCCAAGACATATGACATCCAAAAATCGATGTTGAGACTAACTAAGGGTTAGTCTACTGAGGCCCGTGGAGAACAGGCAGGCTGCTCAACCATCTGCACAGATGGGCCTAATGCTGTAGATCTCCACGTGGCAACCTGTACCCAAGAGCAAAGAACAAACAGTTCCTTCTCCCTAAGCAAGCAAAATCTGACAGCCAGAGTATTAACGTGGCCAGACCCTCCCACATCTACATCTTCTCCAGCTGCCCACCTGGCAGGAGGGCCCTAGGGGGAAAAATGGGAGGTGGGGGGGGCAAGACAGATAACCAAACTATGATCAAATCCTGATGTTGCTGCTTGTTAGCTGAGTAACACTGAGAAAATAATCTCTCTTAATCTTCATTTCACTATGCATAAAACGAAAGTAACAGTCTTTCTCACAGGGCTGCTAATGATGATAAGAAAATTATGGACACGTTCAGTACAGACTTTTCTCCAAGAATACCGCTGATCCATGTTTAGACAGATCTATCCATGGGAAACCCACAGACACTAAGATAGTGATGGCTGTATATTTTTGTGTCACTTTGTTTGACAAGAACTCCAAAGTTTAAACAAAGAGGGCATCTGAATGTTCGTATCTCCAGATTTTCTATTAAGTTGTAATTTTAAGACTGGATCAATAGATGGCAGCATTACAGAAACAGAGCAGCTGTGTGGCAACCCCCACAAGAAAGACAGGAACAAAGAACTAAGGAAGGACAGTGGTAGCCTTGGGTAGGGCCATCTCTCACTGAACACTTACTAAAGGTCTCTTTGCCAAATAGTTTACCGTGAGATGACCTAACAGAGAGTCAAGTGCTGGCTTATTTTAAAGGAGAGAAACATGATCCTGAGTTATCTTTCTCCAGAATTCAAGCCAATACCTAGTAAGGAACTCACGTGCAAAGTCAGCTATGTGTGTTACCATCCCAACTCCTGGTCTCCAAAGAATGGTTTGGGGAGGTAAACAGCACCCCCTCTGCTTTATTCTCTGCGTATTCTCTCGTGGCACTTGCTTACAGCTATTCTAGCTCTTCTTGCCTGGCAAGCAGTCTTTCTTGAATCCCAATGTCTGACCACTCTATTTCCAGAAGAGAATGTCCTGTGCCAAATCTCTGTGGCTATATCCCTCCTTTTCTCACAGTCTACAGTACTCATCGGCTGTCAGGGCCTGGTTCTTAAAATCATGGTTTGTGGCCCAGCAACAGCACTGAAAAACCTTAGAAAAACACGTCTCAGGCCCCATCTTGGACTTACTGAGCCTATACTTTAACAGGTTCCAAAAGGGATGAGTAAACACATGAAGTCTAGATGGACCATCTAGCATGACATTAAGGGCCTTAAATGTCTCTGGTCACAGCTAGAGAGTAAGGTGGCAAGATTTCCACCACATGCATAAAATGATGAACTAATCATTAGGTCCCATGTTAGGAGGTTAGTATGTTTGTTTTATTTTGAGACAGGATCTCACTATGCAGCTCTTGCTAGCCTGGAACTCAATATGCAGACCAGGCTGACCTCAAACTCATAGAGAGCCACTTGTTCTTCTTCCCTAGTGTTGGGATTAAAGGTTTGCTCCACCACACCCAACTATAGAGGACTACAGAGGTTCATATTTTTAAGGCTTAGTCACAGAAAAAGTACAACTCTGCCTTTGCATCTTCTAATTCCTACCTAATCATGGTTCCGAATAATAAGACAGAAAGTCTATTCATGGTGACCTGGGAAATCAGTGGATGCTTCAAGGCGGTTGCCTGAACTTCAATAGGAAGGAGATCAGCAAAGGCAGAGTACTAAAACCCAACTGTCCTGGGGCCCACATGCAGGAGAGGACCACTCTGAAGCGATGCCATGACCTTGTGTCTAACCAGAAGAAAAGAGCAAAACTATCCCATCAAGAGGAAAAGAAGTAGAAGCGTGAATGGGGACCTGGCGTTCATCAAGCACAAGGAAGCAAGAATTACTCTGTATAGGTCAGGCTGGAGACAGAAGGAGCTGACCACAGGCCACAGTATCCCTAGGCTAAAGCAAGGCCCACTCGCTGGAACTTCCTATATCCCATGAACACCTTTGCCCCACACCCTTCCCTAGCCCATGACAACTTACTTGCAATCCATCCTTTCTTACCTAAGAATCCTATGAAATAATAGGCGTTATTTGGCTTTCCTCCTAAAGCCCCTAAAGACTGTGGCATCTTAAAACACTCCTAAAGGGAAAGAGAATGCAAGATTCTCAACTCACTTGTGGACTGCTGCTCACGGATCTCTGTGCTGACATGGCAGTGTGATGGGCAGGCAGCAATGGGTTCAAGAAAAAAAGAGACTTACTTTGAATGCTTCAATATACACAGGATTGATTTGGTTTATACCCAGGCGAAGGGGCACAATGAGCAGCAGGGGCTTCCAAGCTGGGCACATGGTAGAGGGGCCTTTACTCTGATTGGAAGCAGTCAGAGAAGCAGGAGGGCTCTCATCAGCTGTGTCGGCTCCCACAGAAAGAACACAGCACATCTTCTCTAGAAACAGAAGGCAGGAGATCTGGATGAGGCAGTAGCATCTAGCACTAGGGCCTTCACAAAGGTAAAACAGAGGGACCTTGCATGCAGCCCTTCAGGCCTGGAAAGGCCCTCTCCTTTGCCACCATGGACCAGTCAGCCCCATTTCCCACAGAAATGCCATGCTATTCCTTCACCTTCTTGCTCTTCACATTGGCCACTGAGCACTTGCTTAGTGGCTAACAGGTATTCTGGGCTTGTTCCAAGGATCTCATTTCTAAATTAGTCTTTGAGGGCCTTGGAGTCAGGGACCGTGTTTTCGGTTTTCCTAACCTTCATGGCAGAAATAGCAGGCCTGGGCCAGAACAGGCCTCTATGATCCATCTACTTGTGATTTGACAGATCATACACACTTTCACTCCTGCAGCAAAAGCCATGGCACACCTTTGAGAAAAGGATTTCCATTTCAGAAGACTGAAAAGGAAGGGAACAGAACCACTCTGCTCTCCTAGGCTCCCCGTCCTTGTGGAGCAGGCCGCAGTATCTTTTGAACTCCAGATTTCTGAATTAGAGAAGGGACTACACCCACCAATGAGAAGGCTAACAGTCTTTGGACTCACTGATATCTTCAATGACCACTGTGTTATCCATTGACACATAAACAGCCAAGGAATTCCATTCGTCAAATAAAGCGAGTTTTCTGTGAAGCAACATACAATGAAATCACAACTAGAGAAGATGAAAATATCAGTTGGAAGTGGTATGCTATACTCCCAGCATTCCTAATGTCACCACACATTTAGCCACAGAAAAGCCTGTGTTTGGGTTAGCTCTGGCTTGACAAGAGTTCTGGGAAATTCCATGTCCGGGGATTTGCAGAATACCACAGAACCACTGTATCTGAACTTCTAAAAGAAGGTCATGCTTTATAAAATGGAAAACTCTACCTCATCAAATGACAGTATTCCTAGTAAAGGAAAAAGAAATGATATCTATGTATCTGTCTTGAAATTTTCAACATATTTTGTTTCCTTAAATAAAAGACATTCTCAATTACTGATTTTCCTTAAAAAAGAAAAACAGTAATGCCATTAAAATATATATTGGAGGCTGGCGTGGTTCAGTGGCAGTGGCAGAGTACTTGACTAGCATGTATGAGGCCCTGGATCTGTCCATCCATCCCTAGCACCTAAAGTGTGTGTGTGTGTGTGTGTGTGTGTGTGTGAGAGAGAGAGAGAGAGAGAGAGAGAGAGAGAGAGAAAATGGGTGTACATGTAAGAATGTGTGTGTGTGTGTATGTGCATGAGAGAAGAGAGAGGGAATGGGTGTACATGTGAGAGAATGTGTGTATGCACGAGAGAGAGAAGAGAGAATATGTGTGTATGCATGAGACAGAGAGAGAGAAAGAGAGAGGAGAGAGAAGAGGGAGAGAATATGTGTGTGTGTGCACGAGAGAGAGAAGAGAGAGAATATGTGTGTGTGCATAAGATAGAGAGAGAGAGAAGAGAGAGAGAATGGGTGTACATGTGAGAGAATGTGTGTGTGTGTGCATGAGAGAGAGAAGAGAGAGAATATGTGTGTGTGCATGAGACAGAGAGAGAGAGAGAGGAGAGAGAAGAGGGAGATAATATGTGTGTGCACGAGAGAGAGAGAGAAGAGAATGTGTGTGTGTGCATGAGACAGAGAGAGAGAGGAGAGAGAAGAGGGAGATAATATGTGTGTGTGTGTGCAGGAGAGAGAGAAGAGAGAGAATATGTGTGTGTGCACGAGACAGAGAGAGAGACAGATAGAGAGAGAGAGAAGAGAGAATATGTGTGTGTGTATGAGACAGAGAGAGAGAAGAGAGAGGAGAGAGAGAATGGGTGTACATGTGAGAGAATGTATGTGTGTGTGTGTGCACGAGACAGAGAGACAGAGAATGGGTGTACATGTGAGAGAATGTATATGTGTGTGCACGAGAGAGAGAGAAGACAGAGAATATGTGTGTGTATGCACTAGACAGAGAGAAAGAGAGAGAGAGAGAGCAGAGGATGGTGTCAGGATGTCTTCCCTCAGTTGCCTCTCTACCATATTATTTTAGTCAGGGTCTCTCACTCACCCTGAAGCTCACCATTTCAGCTAGACAATGAGCCCCTGCGATCCCCCTGTGTCTGTCCCTGAGGGCTGGGGTTACAGGCACATGCTCTTTGTTCTTTTCTTATTACATGGTTCCTGGTGATCCAAACTTAAGTTCTCATGCTTGCACAGCAAGAACCTTATCCACTGAGCCATATCCTCAGCCCTCACTACACTTTTAATTTACTAATTTTAACTCAGTGCCTTTCTCAAAATAACAATGATGTGATTATATGGTCTCTGGTTTCACTTACAATCGTTATTACTACTTTTTAACTTTCGGATGGTGTGGAAGTGACATGCATTCAGTAGAAACCAGACTTTGAATTTTGAATTGGAACTCATTCCCAGGGCTAGTCACACATAGTGTAAGACCCTCTGGTGATGCGGAGCAGTGGTGAGGGAGCTGCAGCTCCAATCAGCCAGCTGATCATCAGAGGAAACAGCTCACTTGTTAA
The DNA here is from genome assembly GCA_004026605.1 of Ondatra zibethicus. Taxonomy (NCBI): domain Eukaryota; kingdom Metazoa; phylum Chordata; class Mammalia; order Rodentia; family Cricetidae; genus Ondatra; species Ondatra zibethicus. Next base: position 57,367 of record PVIU01012207.1, read on the forward strand.
GCTGTAATGTTCAATAGCTTAGATATAGTAAATACATTTTGATTTCCAAATTATGATGTCTGTCTTTTACTGTGTTAAGGAGCATATGTGCTATTGTTAACAGAGGCAATCACAAAAAAATCTAAGCATACTTAAATCCTGATGAGAATGGAGATAGATGAGAGAGGGTAAAGGGACAGATGAGACATAAAAGAAGAAAGGAATCTTGGGGGTCAGGCAATCAGGGAAAGACAAGAATAACCAGGGGTGGGGAGACAGGGGGAAGCAAAGCATAAAAACACTTTGATTGCAAATGTCCTAATGATATCTAACACAATATGCTGAGTTTAAAAATAAATTAAAAATGACCTTCCATTTGTTTATTGTTAAAAACCTCAAAATATAAAACATAGAAGAAAGAAAAAATTCTATTTGAAACCAGATTCGGGGCTCAGCTTAGTGACTCTAATATTTTCTACATTCTTCTCTGGATCTGTTCCTACTGCACTTCTGGAATACTGCCAGTTCCTTGCTCAGCAGAGGCAAGGATGCCCAGAAGGTACTCTGACTAAGGCAAGAAAGTGGACTCAGTGAAGCTGCATCAGTAGCAGGGAATAAAGCCAAGATACAAGTTTTCCTGGGTCCCCAGGAGATCCAGACTACTTACCTCGTACGCACAGCTCCACAAGCTATTCACTGAAGACTGGTTAACCGCTGAATCAAAGCCCCTTCTCTACTTTATATGGAGCCATAATAGCCAGGAATTGAAATACACTACACCAAAGGAGGCCTAATGATCCCATCTTCTGATCCCTACATCTAGCCCCAGGCTTTGGCTGCCAATTTCATTTATTCATTGAGCACTTACTGGGTGCTTCTATGTAGTAGGCAGTTTTATGAGCCACTGCTACAGAATGAACAAGACAAATACAGTCTGCCCACAGGGAGTTTTCATTCACTGGCAAATTGTCAGGAAGGAGAGAACTACAAGTAAGAGAAGATGTGGGTACTGATGACACTCACCCCATTTACACTGTGACCCCTCTACCTCACCTCTTGGTAGAAGACAAATTGTGCAATATAAGGTGGCAATTATGAAAGTATCACCTTAAACCTGCTAACAGATAACAAAATTAACAGATAAACTAATTCCAAGACTGCCCTGGGATTTGCATCCTCCAATAGGCAGTAAATTCTTTGAGGCGAGGACTGTGTCTGTTATCTCTGGATACCCAGTACTTAACACAGCAAAGGCACCCAGTAAATGCTAAATGAACTAGTGAGTTGTTTTTTGTTTTTTTAAAAAAAAAATACTTTATTTAGGGGGAGGTACATTCTATGGTGCGTGTGTGGAGGTCAGAGGGCAACTTGTATGGGTTGGTTCTCTTCTTCCACCATGTGGTGGTTCTCTCCTTCCCATGTTTGATCTCGGGTCATTGGGATTGGCAGCAAGCACCTTTAACCACTGAGTCATCTTCCTGTCTCATTAATGAAGTCTTTATTACTATACAGAATATGAGCCTATTGCTTGCCTAATCCAGTTAAGCCTCTGGCACTTAGTATGAACCTATTAACTTCAAAAGACCCACAGGCTGATGGTTCCCTGGCAAATGAACATCCATGTGTAGGATGAGATGATACCAGTGACTACAGCTCTGATAAACCAAGACAGAGGCCTATACTTATGCACATCAAAGAAGTATCTGAACAAGATGGTAGAGATGTTTCATGGCTTAGGAGGAAGGATGGGATTGCAAGCATACTTAAGAGGATGGGAGTTGAGTTGGCTGGGGCGGTGGAAGCATAAAAGCAAGTAGAACAAGCAGGCACCAGACTTTTACTTACTTTAACACCTGTGCAACTGTATTTGGTCCAAACCATTCGCCAATTGATTTCCCTTCTCCTACACCCATTTGTGCTGTTGTATGTGAAAAAATTAACAAGTTAGCAAAATACCTTTTGTGAGCCACAGACTCCAGTTTGTTTTGTTTTTGTTTTTTTTTTTGTTTTGTTTTTGGTATGAAAAAGCAGACAGACAACTTAGTGAAGCTACATATAAGGTAGGGAAGGAAAAAGTTCATAGGCTACAATCTTGAAAATCTACAAAATTTGAAAGTACTTATCTGATGATCTTACCCATCTGATGGATCGAATAGCAACAGTCTTTTCTATCTAGGAAACACTGCAGAATCCTTTGGTATTCTTTGGGCTGTTCTTTTTGTTTCTCCCAGTTCCAATCTTTTGTAGGGAAAGGGGATTAAAAAAAGGGTTAAAATCAGCCATAACTGTTATAACCAGGCAATAAATCAAAAGAAAAACAAGAGAGCTACATCGAGGAGGTAGGACGGTGAAGCTGGCATATTTCTGAGTATCTTTCATTTAGATAGCAGATGCTGCAAAACTGACTTCTATAGATTTGGTGGGTATAAAGTAAGAGCCAGGGCTGGGGAATGCAGATCACTTGTCTAGCATGTGTGGGGAAGTTAAAAGCTGAGCATGAAGTTGAACAGAGACTGAACTTGCCCCAAGGGCTGGAGCTGCCAGCAATTACATAACAACTGTGTCCAAAGGTATTTTCTGGCAGCTACGCTGCAAGGATATAACCCAGACACCATAGTGTCTCATCTCTACACAAACAGCAGTGGCTTTTGTCCTTACCTTCTGGCAGTATTGCCAAAGGGTCTCATGACGGGAAGTGCTATTCTGATATATGAAAGTTTATGTGGAAATAATAGACACAATTCACTGCTAAGGAAGTGTTTTTTAAAATTGTATATTGAGAAGGGAAAGAAAAACATCTTATAATATCAGCATTCAGAAGGTTGAGGCAGAAAAACTTCGATCTCATTGCCTGTCTAGACTATATTGTGAGTTCAAGATTAGCCTAAGCTATATACAGCAAGACCTTTTTCTCAACAAAACAGTCAACCAAACACAAAGCAGGAGGGAGACGATTCCATTGGTAAAGCAATGGCCAACATGAGGAGCAGAGTTTGGAAACCCAGAACCCATGGAAAAAGCTCAGTGCAGGAGTAGTATGCACCATAATCCAGTGCTGGGGAGAGAGACAGGCAGATCTCCAGGGCTTACTGACCAGCCAGTCTAGCCAAGTGAGGAAGCTCCAGGTTCACTGAAAGACCCTGTCTAAAGAACTAAGGTCTGAATTAATGACTTTGGACATGTACATGAGTCTACTGGATCATCTTTGGATCCCTCAGTTCCCTTTTGCTCCTAGTTTCTCTGAACCCAAAGTCTTAAGCTTCAACTCTATCATATCCACTAGGACAAACCACAGCCAACTTATTTCAATAGCTATTGAACTATCTGGTTCTGGGGAAATCTTGATTAACTGGTAGCTAAGAACCACCAAATACTTTTTGATGACTGCCACATGAATACTTCATCTTAATTGTAAAGTGACTGAATAAGAAAGAACCCAAAATCCTTACAAAATTACCTCTTCTAATTCATTTTAACTAAAAGCTCTATCCAAATCCTCCCTGCTATTTGCTTTTCTGCTAAGCAACAGTGACTGCTGACTGTGGAGATTTTTCCAGCAGGCCCCCCTACTTCAAGAATTCACCTTCAGAACTAACTCACCTTCAAGTCTTTAAAAAATGAATTAAAAGTGGTAGCAAGACAGTTCAGCAGGTGAATGTGCTTGGTTCCAAGTCCAATGACCTGAGCTTGGTCTCCAGGAGCTTCATGGTTGAAAGAGATAACTGATTT
>PVIU01012208.1:0-61016 GCA_004026605.1 Ondatra zibethicus
ACAGGTACTCAGTTTTATAGAAATCATTGTGAATAATTGCTTTAGAGCCTTCTTTTTCACATTCTGTATTACCATAGACTAGCAAATTATTGGCTGTGGTTTCTTTCAAAGCTCAGGGTGAGAGTACCGTTTTGTTTTTGTTTTTGTTTTAAATAGAAGTGGCTGGGCGGTGGGTGCATGCACCTTTAATCCGAGCACTCAGGGAGGCAAAGGCAGGCAGATCTCTATGAATTCAAGGCCAACCTGGTCTACAGAGTGAGTTCCAAGACAGTCAGAGATACACGGAGAAACCCTTGTTTCAAAGCCCCCGCAAAAAGAGAAGTGAACGGCATCTTTGCAGTTGTGCATAATTAGTATTCAAGATATGACTGTAAGGTCCTCAAAATAGCATGATGTCACACTTTTTCTGGAACTGGGTTGGAAAGGACTTTGAGTGTGTGTGTATACATATATATGTGTATACACACACACATACACACACACACACACATACACACATATATGCACAGGACTGCATTTAGGAAACACTGGTTCTCGTTCATGCTCTGTTCTTAATATACAAAGTGCGAGGCCATGGACTAGTGATGTTGGAATCACCTGGGGGCCTGCTGGAAGGGAGGACAAAGAGGTTTGGCTCAGACCAGAAAGATCAGAATTGGCATGCCCAGCTGATGCCGATGGTCTTTAAGTGCTGCTCTGCAAATCCTGCCAAGTAGGGAGCAGAATAAGTATCTTTAGTAACGAGTGACTCACTAGCCCATGGTGAAACCTGTAATTATCTTTAGGTAGCCTAAATCTTAGGAAATTCTCCCGAGGAAGGAGCTCAGACCTAGCTCTGTGAATAGCTTTCACACCACAGAGTTCCTCTTCGTGAAGTTCCTTCAACCATGAGACTGGGCTCATTCTTGACCAAATGATTTTCCCTGGGAGTACCTACATCTCCATCTCCCAGCTGGTTTTGGTATGACATTGTTGGCTATTTCTTTATGATCTGTTCAGACTAAAGAACCCTGAAGAACCTTTCCAGCATTATAATTGGGATTCTTTTACTCCACTTAGTCTTGAGTGGTGTTTGGTTGAAGGTGAGAGAAACCCAGGAACTTTGTGTCCTATATAGTCATGGAAAGCAATTTGGTACAAATGTACAGATTTATCTTGATTCATAATTCTTTAAGTTCAAAGTTCTGCCTCACAGAACTGTTGCATGTAAGGGTGGCCACCCAAAGCACCACTTCTGAGTTCTAAAAGACCCAGTTTCTTGGTACGTCAAAAGAGAAATAGTATAGTAGTATATAATAGTATATGATAATAGTATAGTATATAAAAATAGTATTTTATATTTTTGACAAATTAAAAAAAATTCTCCTCCATGACTCAGAACATCTACTGATTTGTGTTTCTCAGCAGTCTGTCATGTGTTTATTTAGACATATATTGACTAGCCTAATGTACTCAACTTTGTAATCTATTTTTGGTGGACTCTATCTTTGCCTGGCACTCAGTGATTTTATAATCAGCACAATTATTTACCTAGACTTCACAGATAAAAGTCACCCTCTTTTTGTTTCTGTATAACTGTTTTCTAAGGGGTCGTCCCCCCAAATGTTTTTAACAGAAACAAGCAAACATGACTTTGGCTGGTTAGTCTGTGTTCTGTTAACCTTATATAAGAAAAGCTGTATGAGGAGCAGTCTTAAATTTCTTTTCAGTTTTTTTTTTGGAGTTGGCCCGTGGCACAGCTGACACAGCTGCTGGCTGAGCTCGTACTGTGCCCAAGCTGTCGTCTTGCTCGTTATCCGTTTCTGTTCTTCTCAACCCCTCCCCCATCTTCCCTTTTTCCACTCTTAACCTCCTAAGGCTTTGAGAGCTTGTAGCCCTTCTTTTTCACTTCTGCATTTAGCAGTAAAGCTCTCTCTCTCTCTCTCTCTCTCTCTCTCTCTCTCTCTCTCTCTCTCTCTCTGTGTGTGTGTGTGTGTGTGTGTGTGTGTGTGTGGAGAGAGAGAGAGAGAGACCGAAAGTTGGACAGTTGCTTCTTTCACTTCCAGTTTGCTTTGGATTAATTGGGCTGAACAAGATATTTTTCAAAGAAATTGAGCTGGATCCTTTGGAAAATTAGTCTGGAAGGACAGATATGTAATGTGGGGCTTGCTCAGCTGTTTGGTTCTAGTTTCTGTGTTTGGTATTCTCATCATCCCATAACACAGTCTTTAGGAACTCATAGATGATCTGACTAAAACAGTGTTCTTATTATATTTGTTACTGGTTTCACCTTCCAGCAGCCTAGCCCTCCCCTAAATGTGCCACCTCTCTGTTTTGTTTCAGAGCTTGCGACTGAAGCTGCAGCACACACCCCCATCGTGGATTGTTTCCAGCATCCAGACCTCCACATGTCAGCAGTAGGCTCCTGATGCAGTCCATCCTCCTCCATCCCTCCTCACTGTTTCAAAGACAGAGGGCCTTCGGGAAACACAACTCAAAAGTGCAGGTTGGTGGAGGCAACTCAGCCTTGTCTCAGGTTCCCTAGATGTGAATTTCAACATGGGAAATGTGGAGTTACTTGCAGGTGGCGGGAATGTCTGTTTCCAGCTGCATGCTGTTCTCCTTTCAGGTTCTGCAGGTGTCTGCAAAGCCCAGAAGACATAAACCAGTCAGTTTATGTCTATCCATAAGGCAGGCTACTGAGGCCGGGAAACTTTTGTTTGTTTGTTTGATAAATTTCATGCACCAACTCATCATTTATTCTGAGAAAGCTTTAAAGCAAAAATATTCATCAGGAATCAGCTACTTAAAAACAAACCCCATGAGCTCTTGCAAATTTGTTAACGTGGATCCCTTTAAGACCTTTGTTAGGTTTTGCCTCTTCATATCTGTATGATCCTGAGTGCCACTGCGCATGCTCATGTGCCAACACGCATGCTGTGGAGGCCAGCCAACTAGTTGCTGGAGTCAGTTCTCTCCTACCAAGTGGGTCCTAAAGACCAAACTCTGGTTGTCAGTCTTTGTGAAAGGCAGCTTTCCCCACTAAGCCAGTGGTTCTCAACCTTCCTAATGCAGCAGTCCTTTAGTACAGCTCCTCATGTTGTGGAGACCCCCAACCGTAAAATTATTTCATTGCTACTTCATAATTGTAATGTTGCTACTCTTATGAATCATAACATAAATATCTGCTATGCACAGAGGTTGAGAGCCACTGTGCTAAGCTATCTTGCTGGCTCAACAGTACCATCTTATTTGCAAGTCTTTTTGTATAGGGCACATCTTGGTTGAGAATATTATGCTTTAGCAACACTGGCAATTTAAATATTCACTGTGCTCTTGGTATTTAGTCCTTGAGAACTTCTTGAGTTCTTGTTTATTAATCCTGATACGTTATGATTTGTGGTGTTTCATAGCCTACCCCCACCCCAGGATAACCCTGGGACTTACACTTCACTATAGTGAACCTAGTCTTGGATGGTCAGATGAGATCCTTGGTTTCTTCCTGCTACCAACCTCTTGATGGAATCTGACCTGTAATCTTGATTTTGCCATTCTTGTCAGTCTTCCCATTTTCTGGCATCAAGGAGATGGGAAGAATTTGAGAGTCTTTATAATAACAAAAGTCAAAGATTCAAATCCCAGCCCTGCTGCCGACATCGACATCGTCGGTGTCCTCAGGCAGGTTTTGTCCCTCCTGTCGAGTGTCTCCATCAGGATGAGAGGGATGGAAAAATAAATACCCATTTTAGAGGCTGATTTTGATGACTAAAGATTTCTACATCTACAATATTTAGAACCATCTTGCCAGCAAAAAGTTCTGAAAAAAGTGTTTGGTAAATTTTAGCTCTTTGCTGTTATCTGCTGCTCAGTGCGCTGATTGGGTTTTGTCAGCTTGACAGGCTGGGAGAAGGAAACCTCAGCTGAGAAAAGGCCTCCACTTGTGGGAGGGCCTGGCCCATTGTGGGCTGTACAGTCCTCCATGGCCTCTGCTTCCGTGCCTTCCACCAGGTTCCTCCCCTGACTTCCCATTACAGATGGACTGTCATCTGTGATGCTCCCCACGTTGCTTTTAACCAGTGTTTTATCACAGCAATAAAAAGCAGACTACTGCTTGCATACTACATGTCTGTATCCATTTGCTGCCTTAGAGCTTATATGCTTTCCAGTCTTCACCCTCACCTTGTTAAACGTGTTGAGTCGCAGTATTTGCTTCCACATCTAGAACACAAAAGCTGACTCTTTCTCAACACAGTAAGAGATCCTAGTATAAGATGAACCTATTCACCAGCTTAGATTATTTGTAAGCATTTTGATTTTATTTATTATTTTCAGACAAATGTGAAGCAAGGAGGGGGGATAAACATCAGTAATCCTAGCAATTGGGAAGTGGAGGCAGAGGGGTCAGCCAGACTGGCTATGTATAGTGAGCATGAGATACCTGCTTCAACTAGCTGTGGGATACCTGCTTCAAGAAGAAACAGAAAGGATTTGAAATGCTGATTATAAATTGGGATTTTCTTGATTTTTATTATCACTCAGTATCTGTGTAGTTTTATTACGAAGATAATAAGAAGGTATAGTTTCCCTGGCAGAAGTAGGATTTAATTTTGAATTTCACCAAAGAATTCCCACTACTGTTTGGGATGCTTTTAATTTTACATTCAGAAGTGTGTACTTAAGGGAGACTTCCTGTCAGTAGACACTTAGAAATGTCAAAATTAGTGTACAGACATAATTGTTACTGTGGTAACAGAAACTGCATTTTTGAAGCTATTATAAGCATTATGTCAGGTGTTCTGTAAGATCCTTATATTTTGTGTTTTCAAGATAGTTTTGGGTAAAGACTTGGTATGTGGCCTGTTTCACTAATTCTAAAAGAAACATCAAAATAAGATTTAAAATGTTCTTACAACCTACCAGTTGCTTAAATTGCATGTATTAGTTGTAACACTTCTGTTACATAACATCACTAGTTCCCATTTTAAAGGGGACAAAGAGACAAAGCAGCTCAGCAGATTCCAGGGTCTTTTGAGTAGTCAGGAATTGCAGAGACTGAAATCTAAGGTGTTCAACTGACAGGCAATCTGAACACCCAATTATGTTGCTGCCTACAAACTGCAAATTGCATGAAAAAGATGACGAGAAGTAACTGGAAGGGCTAAATTATATAGAAGTCTAGGATTCTGGGCTCAGCGATTTTATGGGTATGTGGTAGATAGCCAGTGAAAGTCTCACTATGGGTTCATGGCAAGATGGGGACCTACTGCACATGGAGAGCTGGAGGCCAGCTCTAGCACGTGGGCTGGTTTAAAGCGAACATTAGAGATCGTTCCAGTAGCTGAGTGAGACGTAATAAGAATGAGGGTTTGAGAAACAAGATGCAGACAGCTGCCTGGGAGCTTGAGTGTGGATGGGCGGAGGTGGAAGTGGAGGTCTAGAAGCCTGAAGAGAGATGACGAACAACCCAGGCTCTTGTGGCACCACCGGGAGGGAAGTGGGCTAGATATTTAATTAACACCATAGAGATCAGCAAGGATGGGACAAAAAGAAAGACCAATGACGTCAGCAGTACCATTTAATTCCTTACTGACTTGTTTATTCATTCTGTTACTGAAGGTTAAACACTTCTGATGAGTTTTTAGGTTTCTTTTTCACAATCTTGGCTGTTCTTTAGTTTAGTTCTTAGGGCCACAGTTCTAAGTGTCCTAAACTTTTGATGCCTTCTTAGCTCTAAGATTGTCATTCCTGGATCCAAGCTGTAAATAGCAGTAGCTGGAAATAGACTGTCAGAGTTTGAATCATGATTCATTTGGCACTTTTAAAAGAACTTTACATTACACTTATTTCTATTTGTTTTTATTTATTTACTTATTTATTTGATGTGTGTGTGCGCGCACGTGCGCATGTAAGAAACAGAGAGGGGGAGGGAAGGAGGCACGTTCCCATGACAATTTATGGAGGTTTGTTCTCTCCTTTCATCATGTGGGTCCTGGTTGAGTTCAAGTTAAAGAGTGGGTCTCCACATTTCCTCCCCCAAGCATGAGTAGTGTCATGGGACAGTGGTAGTAGGTAGGGGATTGAAGTGGCGGTTCTGTAGGCTCAACCATGTCTGGTGAGTTAACAGATAAACCACAGACACGGAGACCAGCTCTCCTTCAACCCCTCTTATCCTCAAGGGGTGTTTGGTTTGTTTCTTCCAAGAAATGTCTATTCATTTGCCATTTTGAAAGATGCCTAAAGGCTGAAGCATGGGAGTTGGAAGGAACTGCTAAAACCTCAAAACCCCTGACCCTCTCAGTGTGGTCCTGTGACTTCCAGCAGGACTTTGAAAGCATGCATCACCACACATCTTCAAAATCCCCTCTTCCTACTCAGAGGACCAGAGAGGGCAAGCGTGTGTATTTCCCTTGCCCTCCTGGTGAGGCCTAATTCTTGACTGTACTGGAGTACTAGGGAAATGAGATATTATTTTTAACCAGTAACAGATAGCTAAAATGATTTTTGACTTTGTGTAGCTTCATTTCTGTACCACATGGACTGCTGTGCTCTATATCCTGAGGGCACATATGCAGTATGTTTAACTGTATGTTTCTAATCAATGTATTTTCTCTAATGCAGTTAGAGCTCCTTTTGTTCAGTGGTTTTGTGTTATTCAATAGCACCAGTAACTTAAACAGTTGTAGTTTTTTTCCATTTTAACCAATTGAAGCAAAAGTGTCATTTAAAAATAGGTATCAGAATGCAATCTAAAGTCTTTGTATAAAGTTGAGAATATTTACTATACTGTCTAAGTGTGAACTCAGTTGCTGTAGTAAAATACTGACCAAACCAAACACGTGGAGGACAGGGTTTATTTGGCTTATAGGTTTAGTCAGTCACCGAAGGAAGCCAAGTAAGGAAATCAAGGCAAGAACTGTAGTTTTAGGAAGTGAAGAGACCATGGAGGAATAATACTTATTGGCTTGTTCCCCACAGTTTGGTCAGCCTTGAGAACTTCTGTTTCTGCAACCCAGGCCCACTTGGTGGTACCACCTTTAATGGGTTAAGCCCTCCCACAATCAATCATCAATCAAGACAATTCAGTACAGACTCGCCCACAGGACAGCCCAGTGCGGGCATTTTCTCAATTGAGGTTTCCTCTTCCCAAATGACTCTAGCTTGTGCCAAGCTGACATAAAACTCTCATGCACACATGGCTTGCTCAGCTTGGTTTCTTATATAACCCAGAACCGTAGTGAGCTGGGCCCTTCCACATCAATCACCAATTCAGCAAATGCCACACAGACATGCCCAGAGGCCCCTCTGATGAAGGTAATTCTTCGGTTGAGGCTCCTTCACAGGTGACCCTAGTTTGTGTCTCGGAGTCCACAAGACTCTACAGTGAATGCACAGCTGAGATTCATAAAGGCAGACCCACAAGTGGACAACTTATGGGGCACCCATTTTGCAGAGCTGCGGGAACACTTGTCTTTTGGAAAAGTCACTGTCATATCTGTAAAAACCTTGTGAAGCCATGATTCTTCCCTTCAAAATGGGATTTGTTTCCAAAACACCTCAGCAGTGTGACTTTTATACAGGCAATGGAGTGACCTTGCTCCATTCCCCCATACCTGAGACTTTGGGGCAATGGCTTTCACTCTTTGTTCTAACAGTCAAATTTACATAGAGTCAGTCCCACACAATGACCTGCCATAACAGACCACATAGAAATTTCTATAGAAGACAGGCACTGAGCAGGAAGGTAGCATGCCCCACCTTAGCTAACAAACAAACCTGGGCGGCATCCCCAAAGCTGGTTATCACCAAAGAGATTAGATAAGGAGAATGGGTGAATCCAGGATTCAGGGATGTTTAGCATCTTTATCTAATGGTTTGGGAAATCCCTGGCTCTTCCCTGGGTCAGGCCACCTGTTCTGGAGCCCTGCTTTGTCAGGTTCTACCTGCCTTTTTGTGACTTTGATGTGCATATTATCATCATCCTTGTCTATGGAATTTTCCAACTATGCCTGTAAGAACTAGAAATGTCATGGAGATCAGCCCTTATTCTTTCTCCTCCACACCCCCTTCACTTCATTTTTCCCGTTGTATGAAAAATAAAGAAGATGCAGAGATAATGTGCTTGAGTTAGTTTTTTTTTTCCCTTCAGATTCTTGCCTGCCATGTGATATCCAATTTTGAGCCCTCAGGGGGTACTGAGGCTGGCACTCAAGGCCCCCGGTACTTCACAGGTGACCCTAGTCTGCGTGAAGTTGACAAAAACTAATTAGTACTATACTGTCCATAAAAACATATTTCTACCCAAAAAGCTTTATTTGAATGTTCACTGTAGTTTATTTATAGTAAAAACCTACAAAGAAATCAAAGTCTTCTTTCCAGGGAAATGATAAATCAATTCCTGTGTACCTAGCCACAGTGGAATGTACCCAACAGCACAAACTCTGGGTACAAGCAGCAACGATGAATGCGCCCTTAACGTATCATATTAGCATAAGTAAGATAAACCCTTTGTGACTGTGTTTCTATGAAGTTATAGATGCAGCATAACTAAAGTGATGTCATCAGGTTGCCAGGGACCAGGAAGGAGGGGCAGGAAGCTGACTGCAAGGAGGAACAAAGGGAACTGGGACTTGATGAAAGTGTTTGATATCCTCACATTGATGGTCGTTACAGGACTGTCTGCATTCTCCAAACCTCATCAGATTGTACAACTGAACTGATGAAATTACTGTATAGAATTTCTGTTAGAATAAGGCTAATTTTAAAAATTAAGCACAGTCATTTATATTATCAAATACATTTTGCAGCTGAATTCTTCCCAATAGTATATTAAAATAGAAAAATAGGTCGGGCTATTGCTAAATGATGACTCATGCTAGTAATCCCAGCACATGAGCGGTAGACACAATAGAATCGGGAATTCAAGTTTAACTTCTGCTACAATAGTGAGTTGAAGGCCAGCCTGGGCTACATGAAACACTGTCTCAAAAAGGAAAAATGAATTCCACTCTAAAACAAGTGGATCACCAGGCAGTGGTGGCACATATCTTTAATCCCAGCACTCAAGACACAGATCTCTGAGTTTGAGGACAGCCTGATCTGCAGAGTTAGTTCTAGGACAGCACAGAGAAACCCTATGGGGGGGGGAGGGATGGAGAGAGGGAGAGAGAGAAAGAGAGAGAGAGAGAGAGAGGTTTTCCTGAGATGAAATTCATAAATAGGCAGATTGATAGAGGTGCATCCCTAAGAGAAAACAGGAGTTCACAGAGGGAGTATAAAACTTCCTTGTGTATGTGCAATGGAGCAGAGTATCAGAGTATCGAGAGAGGTTCCAAGAATAGGAACTTTAGTTCATTTATTTTTAGCATTCAATATTTTAGCATCCAATACAGTTGCTGATAGCTGAGTGGTTTTTGTGCCAGCTGTGCTATTAAAAATTATGCTGAAAGTCATTTCTCTCCTTTTCATGTGTGCCGTGAACATGTCCCCTGTGGGTGGGGCTGGGGGAACGTGGGGATTTGGGCATCTGCTTTGGCAATGGCAGTTTACGTTCAAGTAGATGAAAAAGGCTGTCTGCATATGCTCAGGATGAAATTTATCTAGCAGAGCTCTGGCTTTCTGCACAGACTGACAGAGAACAGTGTGTGTGGCTGAACATTAGTGCATTATCCAAACAACTGATGGATGGGAGACAAAGAAGCTTCATTATACATGATGTTGCTTTTCTGCCAGGAAAAAGAAAACAGCTATGGCTTTTGAAAATGGCTAGAATTTATGTAGTTGAGGAAAGTTTGCTGAGATTTCTCAAAAAAAAATTTGGAGGGTTTAAAAACCAAGTTATAATTTTCTATTGGTTTATTTGTAGGTGTTTTCCTCATTTTAATATTTTTTAATCATATGGTAGTAGCTAATAACTTCAGATTTAAAGTAATAGTTTCTTTTGGCATAATTGTGCATGTTATTTGTGAGTTCTAGGACAGCACCTTGTTTCTTTAATTATTGCCTATTGAAAATTTTGAGACGTTTCTAGGAGAAAATTCCATCAATACTTTAAATTATCTCTATGTGCGATAGATTAAGGTGTTTGTAAGTTAGTGCATTTTAATAAACACTTATTTAATGTGCATTGTAACATTATTTTCTATTTGCTTAGTATTGGAAATTGAACCTAGGCTTCAACCTTCTAAACACATGCTCTATCACTGAGCTATACCTCAGTCTCTATGTTTTAATTTTAAAGTATATAATTAAGTTCATAGTGTTATAGTCAAAAATACAGTTATTATAGTTTTACTTAATATACAGTTTAAAATTGTGGGCTATGAAATCAGATAGTTGCCAGTTTGAATTCTAAGTATTAAGCAATTTCACTGAGTATTTTAAACCTCTTGATTTAGTTGTTATGTAAAAAAGGGCTTAATACCATGCTACGCATTTACTATGTGCATAATGAACTCTGCTATTACTTGCATGGTCTTGGCCTACAGAGACTAAATGGCCTTAGTATATAAGAGGGCCTTCCCTGCACACTGGGGACATCAAGGAAAGTAATAAGGACTATACATCAGAAGGAGGCTATGAGCTGAAGACTGAGGCTTTTCCATCTGTCAAAGTGGGGTCCAGCATTTCCAGTAAGACTTGGGCTAAGCAGAGATGGCTGGTCCTATGAGCTTAGGCTTAGGGCTGGATCTAAACATTAAAAATTAACATAGGCTCAAGCTTGGAGGTTTCTTCACATGGGTATGTAATTGCAGAGAATAGTCGCAAACTGAGCAGTAAGTAGAAAGAGGAAGGAAGGCAGGATGTGAGATCTGTTGGCCTCATTCCAGACAGTCTTGACGGTGTGTCAGTATGAGCTGAGGATGGGCAGAAGTGGAGGAAGGCCCATGGAAGGGCAGAACGGACACAGGTATCTGCAGGGCTACTGGGTCAGGATGTAGGGTTGAGCCTTGGACAAGGGTGGCTAAGGAAAGTCACAGCCAAAGTCTAGCTGGGCTGAAATCATAGATATCAGGTGCTCACATTGTTGTGTGGAGCTCGTAGGCTGTTCCTTTCTAATTTGCACAGATTTGTAGTTCACTAGGGCTTAGCAACAGCACACTGGGTATAAGAGCTGGCCTAATGTGATCAGTTAAGTCATATTTCACTGACCAAGCAGAAAGCACAAGAAAGCCACAGAGAACATGGGGACTTGGTTTAAAACCCGAGTAATTTAAATAAAAGTAAGTAAGTAAGTAAATAAATAAATAAATAAATAAAATTTGGCTACCAAGTTGCTGGAGGGAAGAGCAAGTGAGCTAGTATGAATAAATGAATGCAGATATTTGGAAAGTGTGATCCAATGTTGGAACCTTCCAATGGGAACCAGCTTTGGCAAGTGAATGTTGTCTACAGGAATCCAATCAAACCATTGAGCTGCTAGCACTGGGCTCTGCAGGCTTCCTTTTTTTGAACCAAGATCGGCACCAGATCTTGGGGTGGCTTAGTGTACAGATGGACATTCAAAAGGCCCTGGAGAAAGGCCAAGAGGAAACAGGGCCATAGAAACCAGACAGCAGGGATCTTCAAACACTTCGTGTAGAAAAAGCCAACACCAGGGTTGTTTCCAATCTGCTGTTGAATGAGATTGATTTTGAGATCAGTAGGGTTTTTGTGCTTGGTGAGTTTTCACTATTGTTGTTGAACATGCTTTCTTCTTTTTTGGCTGTTTAGCAAGCTACCTAGGGCTAGAGAAAACATTTCTTTAGGAGGCCCCTAAAGAAAAATATGGTCATTTTTTCTAGTGCTGCTTTATAGGGTTTGCTTGTCTCTGCAAATAATACTAGAATAGTAAGGAGGGGCAGGTTGGAAGGAGAAGGGTGGAGACAAGAGGGTTTTATTTCAGCAGAATTTGTGTCAGAAACTGTAAACTTTCCATTTTATTAATTGGCATTGAATCATTTCTGCTAAAAAAAATGGGTGGAATTGACAGAGAAACATTCTGTAATGTTTAATCTGGTATCAAGAGTTTGGACCTGCTCATCTGTGAAAGGGGGACCCTGGGAGAGACAGCGTGTACAGGGACTCTGGTCTAATAGCTACTGCTTGAGTCATATGATTCTGTCACATGCCAGGTGTGAAACTTCTTTCAGCCCTTCAGGTTCCTCAGCTCTAAAATAGAAACTGCAGGCAGTCCACTTCCTCACAGTTGTTAGGGCGGCGAGTGATGATTCACCAGAACCCTTCCCCGGATGCTTGCCTTTCAATGAGTTCATGTCATCATTAGTCCTTGGCCATGTGCCACACACTAGGCACTTAGAATGAAAAATTAGTTGGACCACTGAGCTCTGATGTCTGTAACTACATTCAACAACCATCTTCTCTGCAATTTCTGTGTGACATCCCTTGTGTAGGAGAAAAATAAGAAAGGTAGTGAGTGCATGCTTTCAGGCCACCTGTGGTCCTATCGGGGGCACTTACTGTACCATCTGTTATGGGCTCAACAAACCCCATATCTTCTTTTTCTACATCATGATTCTATAGTGAGTCCCAGAGCAGTGCTTCTCAAACTTCTGTATGCATTAAGAACCTCATGTTCAGGGGGTGTTAACTTGTTACCATGGCTCCCACCTCACCCTGGATGGTGCTGACCTTAGGGCGCTGCCTAAAGAGAGGTCCCCTTCACTGTTATTTGCACTTAGAAGACAATGACAGCAAAGCACCTGGAGGAAGTTGTAGAATACAATTCCCTCTTTTGGGTTCCCCTATTGCCTTTTATCTTGAGACGACAGGATGATCCAGGAATAGATCTCTAAGGGACATACCAGACTCTTTCTGGCTCTCTTAAATTGTGTGATGGGAGACATCCTTTTTTTCCTCACTTGTCTGGAGGATCATACCCACACATCCACTTAGCAAGCTTATTGTGACCCTTAGAGGAAATGTTAGCCTTACAGGCTATTGGTGATCTTAGCAGCGCAATACAAACAGTACATTCTTTTGCTATTGAAGAGAAGGGAAAGTTGTCTTAAAAAAACAGTGTGTGTGTGTGTGTGTGTGTGTGTGTGTGAGTGTGACATGTACTTAAACTTGTGTGTATGTAGGCCAGAGGTCATCATCTTTCTCAATCACTCTTCTCCTTATCTTTGGAAACCAGGCCTTTCACTGAACCTGGAGTTCATCTGTTTGGCCCTTCTGGCTGGTTACTGAGCTCCAGGGATCTGTGTGTTCCCCACTAACTCTGCGTAGTGCCAGGGGTACAGAAAACACCCACATGGAGCGTTTTTGGAGTTCTGAACTCAGGTCGTCATGCTTGCTTGCGTGCTGCACAGTTTACAGAGTGAACCTTTTCCCCACCCAAACTGACGTACTGAGAAGAGGGCGCTTCTGCCCTCTGGGCGTGAGTTATGACTTCCTCACAGACCCCAGCCCTCAAGTTAAAGCAGTGGTGGCTTTTGGGACAACCCTGGTTTGAAGGGCACCTGCACTCCAAAATTGGCTACCCTTCATGTTTCATGTCAGGATCTTAAAATGTCCTGGCTTGTTTGTCGAAGTTGCATTCTAGACTCTTACGGCTTTTCAAAGCCGTACATTTTCTGTAAGAATCCTGAGCGGTTTCCTTTGAATACTCTTGCTTAGCGCAACATAGTTGTTCCATTTATGGGATTACAATTAAAGAATTAATCTATTTGTGAAAGCTTTTTCCTGTGAACAGAGGGGCCATACATGTTTATCACCAGGATATCCTGGTTGGCCCTAGTCTACTTTGCACCTTGAATATCAAAGCTGTAAGTTGGCGATGAAATTCCAGAAAGTGCCTAGGCTTCCTCAGGTTTTTTTTTTCTTTTCTTTTCTTTTCAGGTGCTGTGTATAACACCTCTTGAAAGGCAGGTTTATTTTACTTTTTGAAAAAAAAAAAAGACTGTTTTCTCATACTCCTTTGTTTTCAGTTGAACCACATATTAGTGAGTGAAAAACAAGATGATAACAAGATTGTCACTTACCCATAATGCCAGGCTTCATAAAATTACCCCCCAAGAGTATGTCTTAAGGGACAGATAAGCAGATTGAATGCTAGATGCTAACATCTTTTCTAGGCCCTTATGTGGAACTATATTTTTTAAATTTTGCTGACAGACTAGGAAGTTATATCTTTATTAAATATTTATATGAAGTGTATTATTCTGAGTAGAAGTTTAAATTCTTATTTTGAGCATGTAATCAAGGTATTTGGTCATAACATTGGACTGTAGTCTCTTACTTTCCACAACCCTATGACAACCTGCTGAAAATGAGGGTATGTTCTTGCTTATAGACAGTGGTCACTCATGATACAAGCAAATTGACTGACCAAGGCCTCCAGGCCTCAGGTGGAGTTGGGCTGTGGATCATGGGATTTCCCAGGAATTATACAAACTCAATTGCATGTATGTGCAAACTAAAGTTTACTCACTTAACTTCCTTGTTTATTAACTTTTTGCTATCATTTGAAATTAATTTATTATGATGGTGCTTGGGAGTGGTGGCTGCCAGAGCAATAGCTGATAACCAGAAGTGACCAAGCCCAGTCAGGTAGTCATTACAGGTTAGGACTACTTAGCAGATCTCCTACATTAACATTCACACAGTGAGTCTCAGCTATGAGAAACCCCAGGCAACTGTGATTCTTAAGATGACTCTCTGTTAGAAAAGCAAACAAAGCAAATAAAATCCTTGAGTTTTGTTTAGTATGCTCCATTTACAAAGGCAAAAAGTGGCCTAAGATTTTCAGGTATGGGTTAAGAGGATGGCTCAGCTGATAAAGCGCTTACTATACAAGCATGAGGACATGAATTCCACCCTCAGAATCCATGTAAACAAGCTGAGCATGAGAGCAGACTTTTATAATCCTAGTGCTGGGGAGGCAGGGACTGGAAGGTCCCTGGGACTGTCTCACCATCTGTATAAAAAAAAAAAACAAAAAACAAAAGCAGCAACTGAAAAGGAATGGCACTTGGTTGTCCTCTGGTCTCCACATGCTTGCACACATACATGTGTATGAAATGTATGTGTACACACAAACACACAATTTAAAAACAAAACGGATTTTCACTTCAACCTACTTTCCCTTTAGAAGGAACTAGACATGGTTCCAGCCTGCCCTCACTTTGTATACTCAGCAGGTACCTGTGTTCAGGTCACTAGATATGGATAAGAAAGAAAAGAATGGGATGTGCAGTCATTTAGATCGTCTGGGACCTTGGTAAAGGAAGCAGAGTGATAATGTACCTGTTTAAAGTCAAATGCACTGAAATAAAAGGATGTATTTTAGAATTACATATTAAGTATGACTTCTGCATTTAATTTTATAGTAAAATAGGAGTTTTTCATGTCTGGCTTTGAAGCAAAGGGCAGGAATACCAAGCAAACACACTTCAAATGTTTCCAGTGGCCTGGTACTGGTGTGGCTCACACCTTTAATCTTAGCACTTGGGAGGCAGAGGTAGGCGAATCTCTGTGAATTTGAGGTCAGCCTGGTCTACAAAGTGTGTTCCAGGGCAACCAGGACTGTTACATAGAGAAACCAAGATTCAAGAAACCAAACCAAACCAAAAAAAAAAAAAAAGTTTCCAGTGGTTCTCAGACTTCCTCGTCATGTGACCCTTTAAAATAGTTCCTTGCTATTTTAAAAGTATCATAAAATTATTTTGTTGCTACTAACTGTAATTTTGCTGCTGCTATGAATTGTAATATAAATATCAGATATGTAGGTATCTGATATATGATCCCCACACAGGTTGAGGAAACCTCTAGCTTTGGCACCACAGAGCCGTTGGTTGTTGGAAACCTGCATCATATGTTGATCAATTGCTAAGACTAAACCGAGGTGTTCTTTCTGTACATTCAGGGGGCGTTTTCTTTCTTTTTTTAAAATTTTTATTTAAAAGGTTTTTTTTTTCAACCACAGTTTCCCCCCTCCCCTCCTCCTACTCCTCTGCCACCTTCCCTCATACCCAACTCCCCATCCACTCCTCAGAAAGGGTAAGGCCTCCCATGGGGAGTCAACAAAGTCTGGCACATCAAGTTAAGGCAGAACCAAGTCGTTGCCCCTCCCCACCCACATATTGAGGCTCTGCAAGGTAGCCCTCCATAGGGAATGGGCTCCAAAAAGCCGGTTCATACACTAGGGATAGGGATAAATCCCGGTCCCACTGACAGTGGGTCCACACACTGCCCAAGTCACAAAACTGTCATCATTTTCACAAGGCCTAGTCCGTCCTCTTCAGGCTCCCCAGCTATCAGTCCAGAGTCAGTGAGCTCCCTCGGTGACCATTTTCAATGTTATAGACCCATGTCATTTTTCTCCTCTCTCTTTATAGATTTATTTATTAATTCAAGTATTTGAACGGTTGTGAAAACCATCTGCATAATCATCCTCTCTGTCTTTGGATCCTGTTTCAAGCAAGCCAGCCATGAGAGGGTACCTCCTGGCCCTATTCTTGAGTTCAGTCTTTCTCTATTATGTGTTACACTGTATCCTGTGGGGAACAAATGGCTATTGGTAAGTTTGTTTTATTACCTAACATGACTTTCAAAGTATCTTCCCCTTATTTATCTAAGGAATCTTCCAGAGTATTGTATTGTATTGTATTATATTGTAACATGTTGGATCTTATCTAGCCTTTCACCATACACTGGGATTTTACTATTCCAGGATGCTGTAGATTGTTTCTTTAACAATTTAAAACTGTTGAGTAGGTCTGGGGAGATGGCTCAGTGAGTCAAGTACTTGCTGCACATGGATGAGAGCCTGGGGGTAGGTTGCTAGAACCCATGTGAAAAGCAGGTATGAAAGCCCTGTGCATTTCTAACCCCTTCCCCTGGGGAGGAGGGAAGCCTGGAAACAGGAAGAGTACTAGTGATGACTGGCCGAATATGAGGTTCAGCTCCAGGGCTAGGGAGGGACTCTGTCTCAAAAGATTCAAGGGCAGAGTGGCAGAGCAGGACAAAACAACACACACACACACACACACACTCACATCCACAAACACACGTACACACGCACACCTACATACATACACACTTGCACACAGTCATACATACACTGACACACATTCACACACACACTCACATCCACAAGCACACTTAAACACCTATACACATACACATAGACTCACACACAGAGTAGAGACTTAGAGAGAGAGAGGCAGAGATTTTAATTGAGAAAAACCCTGTTGGATAGCCTTATTTCTTTAAAAGATATTTAATGTTAAAGTGCGTGTGTGTGTGTCTGATTATGTGAATGTGTGGATACCTGTAGGGGCTGGAAGAGGGTGTTGGATCCCTGAAGCTGAAGTTGCAGGTGGTTAAGAGTCCTGGGAACTGACCTGAGGTCCTCTTCAAGAGCAGTACGAGTTCTTAGCCGCTAAGCCACCCCTCCGACCTCAATCCATTTCTTACTGACTCCCACGTAAAGCATTAGTCTTGACTACTTTCAGGATATAACATTTTGTATATATACAATAGCTCATCTTCTTGAATTAATAAAGCGGTTCTTAGACTCAGAATCAGTCGACTTTCATGTTGTTAATGCTAATATATACATACTACATCCAGTTCCCTTTGTTCAAAAATGAAATATGCATTTCAAAATAGCTTTGACATAAAATACTTCTAAAATTTTAAGGCATAATTTTACTGAGTAGAAAATTTACTAAGTGTGCTTTTCACACTTCTCATTTCAGTCCTTTGGCTGTGAATAAAATTTTGGTGACTTCTAAATCCTAAACAGATGTGAGTACACAATTAAATGCAAATAAATCAGTGGTGAGTTCCCATGGTAGGCAGTGTCTGTCAGTGCTTCAACGGCAGATCTTAGGTTGTTTCTAAGTAAACGAAAGAAGAATCTCATATTTCTGTTTCTACACGTCCATCTCATCACTGAAGAATTATTGCTGTGCTTTTTCATGGAATAAAGTTGGCCAGATGCCACTAGAAGAAACTCTAATACCAGCTGGGTGGTTTGAACCTACAATTTTAGCCTTTGCACCTGATTTCAGGGCCAGAGAACTTTGAAGTCTCATTTAGCATTCAATGAAGACATCTCTCCCTTCTGCTCTGCCACCTTCTAATAACAATAGAAGGGGAGAAAAGGCAAAAAGATTGTTAAGCTACTATTTGTAGTAGACAGGGTTCTTTAGAAGGATAGAACCCATACAATGTACACACATTATAAAAGGGGGTTTATTAGAATGACTTCCACAAGAGAAGCTGAATAGTCCAATGGTTGTCTGAAACTCAAAGAGAGGCTCAGGTCACAGTGGTGGCTCAAGTGGCTCAGCACGAAAGGCTTCAGCAGTCCCTGTGTCATGATGAAGACCTGGAGGATTCCTTCAAAATTGCTGAGTTTCAGTTCACATTGGAAGACAGAACAAGTGATGGACAGACACACTCATAAGCAATGGAGGCAGGCAAGCTACATTGTATTTTCCTCTGAACGTTTTCTGTCTGAGCTGCCTACCAAAGGGTGCCATCCACTCTGCGGTAGGGGGTAGGGTCTTTTCCTAATTAATCATTGCTAGAAATGTCCTCAAGACCCACCCAAAGGCATGCCACATCCCATGAGATTAGATTATCTACCATTTTACTTTTCTAAACATCCTGTTTATCACAGAGGAAATGATAAAGAAGATAATAAAAATACATTGAATTCACCACCATCTTTTATCACCAGGATTGAAGAGTGCCCAAGCTCAGTTAACTTTACTCACTGATAGTACCCAGCTAATGTGGGTGTGCACCCCGGTATTGCTTGCTTTAAAACTGTTTTAGGGGAGCTGGGTACAGAGTCCCTGCATGGCCCTTAGGAATGGACCTGACCAGGGCAGCAAGGGAATAAAGACAAGACAGACAGATGGGCATATGAATAGAGATCTGGGTGGGGGGATGGTCTGAGCTGTCTGCTAGAGAAGTCTCAACACCCTGGAAACTCAGTGTGCTAGTTACTATATACAGTTGAAATGAGAGAGCAAGTTATTGCATACAGCTGGAAAAGAAGATAGGGCTTATGGCATACAGCTGGGTCAAAGTGACAGGCCCAGCTAATCGTGACAGAAGCAGTCTCTGGAGAGGAGCCATCTTCAGGCCATACACACCAGGGACACACCAGGGGAGAAAGCAATGGTGGACATTTTCAGCACACACTATCAGCACTCAGGATCAGTTCCCTTAAAAAAAGGCTTTGGTGTCCCTCTGAGCCTGAGGCTATGTGGTCCTCGACACAGCTGTGTCCATGTCAAGCACACAATTTCACTCAGGACTTTGTTCATTCAGGACTTCTCTGCTCCCTATACTGGGGAGAAAGTTAAAGGGGCAGGGGAGATGATTCGATTGGTAAATATTTTCCATACAAGCACAAAGACCTGAGTTTGATCATAAACAGCCAGGTGTGGTAGTACATACTGGGCTAGTGGGCCTAGCCTGATCCATAGCCTCTCAGTGAGAGACTCTGAGACAATGATGTAGATTGGCTCAAATGTAGACCAAAGGGGTTTGCTGGCCTACACAAACACACGCCACACAACACTAGCAACAGGAGGCAACTCAGCAGTTAAGGCACTTGCCATGCAAGTAAGAGGCCCAGAGTTTGCATCCCTAGAATGCACGGTGGGTGTCAGAGCTCACTTGGAGTCCCAGCTTTGAAAGGGAGAGACGAGAGATTCCCCAGAGCTAGCTGGCTCTCAAGACTCTGGACTTGAGTAAGTGACTCTGCCTCAAGAGAGTAAGAATGATCAAGGGAGATGCTCATTATCAACCACCGGCCTCTGCTCATACATGCGCACATGTGGGTATATCTACACTTATGTGGTATGCATGCCATATATACACATGGAAAGGAAATAAAAAGATGAGTCTTTGTTTTCACAGCTACCTGACGTTTGTCTTCATGATATTCTAAAACAGCTGTTTATGTTCAGTCTTCGAGTTGCTTCTCCATCTCTAACCTTAGAAATGACGTAATCCAGTTCACCTTGCTCATTGAATCTAGCACAGTGTTTGTGGCTTTCTGTGCTTGTCCACCGTATCTGTGTAGCATCCTTATGGATAAACCAAGTGGCCCTTGCCATTGCTGTATTCTCAAAACATCTCATTATCTAAGGACTCACATCCTCTTAGTTCAATAGCTTACTAGTTCTAAGTATGGACATTTTTATACTTAAAACAATGAAAATTAGGGCTGGAGAGCCAGCTCAGTTGTTAAGAGCGTTTCTTGCTGTTGCAAAGGACCCGGGTTTGATTCCCAGCATCCACATGGAGGCTCACCACCTCCTTGGGCACCAAGCACAAATGTAGTGCACCGATGTACATGCAAAACACTAATTAAATTTTTTACATTTATTTTTACTATTTTAACTGGCCATAGTGTGCCTTTAATCCCAACACTTGAGAGACAGAGATAGGCAGATCTCTGTGAGTTCAAGCCCAGCCTGCTCTACAGAATAAGTTTCAAGACAGACAGGACTACATAGAGAAACTCTGTTTCAGAAAAAAAATCATAAAAAAGAAAAAAATTATCTGTCTACAAAACCTTCAGTCTATTCAGATTGAGTCTTATTGATAGTAGAAAAATATTAAGTTTTTACTTTTTCTCATTCAGTCATTTAATTTTAAAGCGTCAATTCTTCATGTAATCGTTGATCAATGAATGAAACGAAGTGATTCTCTTTCCTCTTCCGGCTATTTCCTCCCATCACTACCACTGCCCTCGCCCCCACCATTTACATTCCTTGTTGGGTTTCACGATACCCTGCTAAGTCATGGAGATAATTGCTCCATTTAGGAACCACCTGAGTCAAGAATTGAGGACAGCAAGGTATGGCTCTCAGAGGTGTGACCTGTGACACTCCCAAAGCAGTGGTCTGTTTAAGTTGCTCAGTCGGATGTTTACATATATGACTTGGGGATGAAAGCCATGTGCACTTGGACTGTTTGACTTCGAAGGCCTTTGAGGACTACAACTAAAGTGAGATTTTGGCTTCCACAGTGTAGAACCCTTCCCAGAGGCCCCTGGAAATCCCTGTTCCCCCAGTTCCTTAGGACAACATGGCCTTTTCAAACATCAGGGTTCTGTGTGTGTGTGTGTGTGTGTGTGTGTGCATGTGTGTGTGTGAGTGTGTGTGTGTCTGTCTGTCTTTGTCCTCTGCTTCCAAGGCCAGTTAGCAGTGGAGTCCAGTGGGTTCCTGGTGTACATGTTTCTCTTTGGGCAGGATTCCTGGTTCTGGTTTCTTACTTTATAATTCTTTTTCCTAGGGTACCATCTATGGATATCAAGAGTAAAAATATCAACACTTGTCCAAAAAAGCCAGCTTTCAGCTCTCTCCTGAGGTAAAAAAATAGACCAAAAAAAAAAAAAACTGTAGCCATGCAATATTTACGAATGTGTTTGTGGTCATTTTCACACTATTTACCCTTTTCATGCAAATCTTGGTACATGGTGATACTGAACTACGGGTAAGGAAGAGTATAAGAAACTTGAATAGCCTGCATTTGTGTGTTTAGCCAGAGCTCTGAGTATAGTTTAAGGAAAGACACTAAAGCTGGTATTCTCTAAACTCAGGTGAGACTGGAGAGCCCTAAATGGATTTGATTAGAAAAAAAAGAACTGTTCCTTAGGTTTTTTATCTCCTTCCTCCTCTCCTCCCAGTCCCCTCCTCCCACCTTCCCTCTCAGTGAGACTTCATCCAGCAACTGATGCAAGCAGAGGTAGATTTTTTTTATTAAAAGTTTCCCCTCATGGCTGGGTGGTGGTGGTACATGCCTTTATTCCCAGTACTCGGGAAGCAGAGGCAGGTGAATCTCTGAGTTTCAGGTCAGCCTGGTTTACAGAGCTAGTTCCAGGACAGCGACAGCTGGGGTTACACAGAGAAACCCTGTCTCAAAAAAAATAATAATGAAAGAAAGAAAAAAGAAAACCACACACACACACACACACACACACACACACTGACTTTTATAGAACTATGTAGAATGCAAATGATTGAGCTACATGTCATGTGAACAGTGAGTGATCATTGTGGTTGCTAGGATTTGTAGTCTACCAGTTCACCCTTTAACCTACAAATCTGTCTTCTGTGTACTGCCACTTTGATAGATGTCTGGGCCACACACTGCTAGAGAGCAAAAGCAGCGCTGAACTCGGTTAGGCATGTTCAATTGTATAACATATTCGTTGAGACCCCTCCCCCAGGGTTATAGTATTTGTTCAAGACTGCTAAGTGACCATCTAAGACTGCAAGTAAAGGCACAGGCAGGCATGGATTTGTCATTTGCACAGTACACTCTGAGGATGCCACTCTCTCAGAAGCGGATGAAAGCCAGGAAGCATCAGAAAGCTCTGCTCAGGAACCTGGCTGGGTGGAGGACTCCTTCCCTCAGAATCAGGCTTCTGTGGGCTGGTGGCTCCCTCCCAAAGCAGGAACTTCACTGCCCATCCTTACCATAGCAGGCTTTTGTAGGAGTAACAATCGCCGAACTGCACTGTGATAAAAGTGCTTTTTAATATGGTTATCATACTTATTACAGGTAAAATTAATACTTATCAAGGCTCTTAATATGTCTGAGATATTGTGCCAGATAATTATTGCATTTGGAAAGTCAGTGTAAGCAATGAATAGAGGTTTGGCTAGGAAGACATGTTAGTTAACGGTCTCCATTCCTGTTGTATCACCTAAACCAGCTCGGAAGTAGAAAGCCCTTTACCAGAGCATCACACTAGAGCTTGGTTTCTCCAAGATGAGGATCTTGAATCTTCTCCCCCAGGCTTGAACTAGTGTCCTGGTACTTCCCCCTCCCCAGTGTAGGTCCTGAACTTGGGGATCAACACTGATTTAGAAATGACTTTTGCAGGGTGGCTGGCTAAAGGCTGCTGTCACAACCAGCGCCAAAGCTAGGCCACACATTTACTCAGGGGAGGTCACTTTCTTCCCTGTTTCCTCTGCCAAGATGCAATGTCAGTTCGTAAGGCAGCTCTCGCGACCAGGATCAAACTGAAGGCCTGCGCTCTCACTTGACGGCTATTTCCATTTGGCATGCAGCATTGGGAAAGCCTGGCCCCACTCTGGTTTCCAGCCCAAAGCTGACGGTAGGAGTGAGATATGCCCGTGTGGAGTCTGCGGTAGAGCTCGGCAGGTCCTGCCCAATAAATTCCAGTCTTTCTCGTGGCAGAAAATATCTTAGGAATGGGAGCTTTAAGATCGTTTTCCTCTCTTTAATAACACAAATAAACACCTCTCCTACTTTATAATGGTCCTTTGAAAATTGATTTGGAGTTAAAATTCATTCAGGCAGTTATTAAACAGGTGTTGACTAACTGTATTCTGTGCTGGATACTGCAATGGCTCTTCCTGTCTATACCAGACATTCCGAGGAGAGGTGTGGGAGTCACAGGGCACTTTTTTTTTTTTTTCTTCTGAGACTGGGTTTCTCTGTAGTTTTGGAGTCTGTCCTGGAACTAGCTCTTGTAGATCAGGCTGGCCTCGAACTCACAGCGATCCACCTGCCTCTGCCTGCCGAGTGCTAGGATTAAAGGTGTACGCCACCACCGCCCGGCTCTACAGGGCACATCTTGAAGTCAGAGCATGTAGCAAGAAGAAAGATGTTCACAGTTTTTGTTCTCGAGTAAAGCTTAGTTTAGTGACTTTAGGGCAGATTTAAATTCTCCAGCTACATTTAACTTTCATTATATCTTTGTTTTCACAGTTGGTACAGTTTATGCATATGACACTTTTAAAGTTTGGAATAGCTTAGCATCAGTACCTATATAACTTCCTGGCCATTACTGTCTGTGTCACTTAGAGGGTGGTTTTACTTACACTGTTACATAATTTTGGTTCCTGTGCCTGAAATTTGCATAGCTCTAACATTTAAGTATTGTCTTAATTATTTAGAAAATATTTGCCCAACCTAAGTCATCCCCTGTAATAAGTTTCAGTTGTGATCAAAGATGTTTAAAAACATAGCAGACATTTGACATGATCATGCTTTATTATTTCCTTCCAGGTTTCCCCAGTTTTACCCCTTTCTGTGTACATCTGATTTTGCAAGGATTACTTCTATGTACGGTACCAATAATTTTGTTTTACCCTATGGGATAAAGTCATCAGGTCAGTCACAGTGTTCTTATCCTGCCTTTTAATTTGTGTGGTATCGGATGTGAGCTGCATGCATTTGTTTCCTAATAGCTCCCAGGAGATATGATTTGGAGACAGGATAAAGAGGAAAACATTAAAGTTTTAAACATAAATACTCTTTTAGAGGCAGTGTAGAGGCAAAGTGGTTTGGATGTTTTTGTTGTTGTTTGTTTTGTTGCTGGTTTTGTGGTAGTAGTGGTGGTACTGGGGAAAATGGATTTACCTTTGTTCTGTCACAGTGGGATTTAGCTGGGCTTACATGCCTGACTTTATTATAGTTTAGAATTAGCAGGATAACCTTAAAGGGCAACTTCTTCCCAGTCCCTTCATTTCACCTTTGTCTGTATGTTCATGTAGACACATGTGCATATACATGTGAACATATGAAGGTCCAAAGAAGATCTTAGATGTTGTTCCTCAGATCCTCCCCTCCTTTTTTTTTTTTTTTTTTTTTTGGAGGCAGGCAGGCTCCTTCACTGGCCTGGAATTCACCAAGTAGACTAGAGTGACAGGGCCGCTGTGTCCAGGGATCTCTTCTCTCCTTCTGTCACAGCCTCCCCTGTGCTATGATTGCAAGCATAGGCCACTGTGCTGTTTATGTGGGTTTCGGGGATTGACCTCGGCTCATGTACTTGCACACAAGCGCTTTGCTGACTGAGACTCCCCAACCCCATTTCTCCTCTCATCTATTTCATCAGCAAGGTCTAGATCCTTAATATTTTAACCTTACTAGTAGGTTTTTATTTTCATTAAATCGAGAAGGAATTATTCTGCCTCTTAACAACACAGCAATCTTCCCCCTGCTCATTGTGAGCTTTTGGTACTTATGTAGCTTAAAGGTTTAGCTTTTAGGGAGGCCTTAAAAACCAAGTGGTGCCGGTTATAATTTTGTGATATTTTACTTTTTCAACTGATTCTGCTTTAAAAATTGTCCATGTGTGTGTGTCTGTGTGTGTGTGTGTGTGTGTGTGTGTGTGTGTGTGTGTGTATACGATTTGCAGAAGGCTAGAATGTAGCTTAGTCAATACAGTGCTTGCCTAGCATGGTTGAACAAACCAAGTATTGTGGTCCGTACCTGTAATTCTGGCACTTGAGAGATGGAGAGGCAGGAAGATCAGAAGTTTTAAGGCCTCAGCTACACAGAAAGTTTGAGGCTAGCTTGGAATATATGAATATATATATAATATATATATAATATACATATAAGTATATATACGTGTATACACACGTATGTATATGTATCAGAGATTTTGACTAATTGGCTTAAATTCACTGAGTTCCATTTTATGGTTCAGAATCATCTAACTGCTAATTTTTATGACTCTTTGTGACTGTTTTTACACTGATCGTCACTCTCAGGAAATAACTTCAAAATATTTACTACTTTGAGTGTGCTTTTTGAGTATTGTAGATAAGTTGTCAATTTTTCACTGATCATCTTCAACACAGCCATGTTGCTTAGAAAGACTCTGGGAGCTGGGGAGCTGGGTGACTCGCTGACTCTTGAGAAGGTATCATTAGCCTTCTGTTCATAATGCTGTATTTGTTTTCCAGCGGTATATTTTCGAACTGTCCTTTCAAAACTGCAGAGTTGTGATCTCTTTGATGAGTTTGACAAGTGAGTTTATTTCTTTCTCTCCGACTTTCAGCTTTATTTAAAGTGATTTAAAGTATTTGCCTTAAGAAATGCAAAGTGTGTATACTCTGGATGATTCTACTGGATGCGTGTGTTGTTAAAACTCCAATAGTTATTTCTGCTCTTATTTCACTGGAAATAAGCAAGTTATGAAATTAATATAGAAGTTGCAGCATTGGCTGGATTGGTTTTCAGTGTTTCAATGATGAACAACAAGAGTTACAGCCCACGGTATTTTTGACCCATGTCCATCATCTCTAATTTGTTTCTATGAAAGAATGAATTCTCGTGTACTGCTAACCAGTGCAGCGCCTCCATCCGTGGTGGTTCCCCACACCTTCTGTGTATATCCCCAGTGCTCCTGATTATTGACTATTGGACTTTGGAAGCAATTCTGCTCCTTTTTGTTGAGAATTACATTCGAAGGAAGCAGTCAGCTTACTTAGGTATATATCTTCTATCTATAAATGTACCTTTGTGTGTAGAAAATTTTCTTGCCAAGATAATCCATAGACACCCCATTGGATGTCTTGGTAGGCAGGCTTACTTTTACAAAGGTGGCCTTATTTCAAAAGGTTTGAGGATACAATTTAGAATTTGGACCAGTAGCATAAAGAATGGAGATGGTCTGTGGAAATCAGTCCTGTACTTAAGAAGGGAAATGGTGGAATTCTTCTTGTCCAAGAGTGCAGTGGTGCTCCTTGAGAACTGTGGAAACTGTATTGGACACAGATGTGAATGTGGAGACAGAAGTTAGAGCACAGAGTTGAATGAGAGTGCTACATTTTATTGAGATCGTTCAGGTCTGCAAAAGACACAGATTATGGAAATATGGAGTATGGTTGGTCTATTACCACTTGTTATAATTTGTAATTCAAAACTATGCCACCGACTGATCAGTTCCAACTTATTGCATATCAAGAAATTGGTTTTTGTTTTGTTTTTTGCTTTTTGTTTTTTGAGACAGGGTTGCTTACTCTGTACACCAGGCTGACCTCAAACTCAGAGATCTGCTTGTCTCTGCCTCCCGAGCCCTGAGATTAAAGGCATGTATCACTACCACCCAGCCACCACATAGCAAGAGTTTTGAGTTTTGTGCATGCACACATACATACACACACAGAGAGACATATACTTATACATCTCATATTTTACATAGTTTTCATTTGTAGAGTTTTGATTTGTGAAGATGTTTGGCTTATGTCCTTTAGGTCAGTTTCCTCTAATTTTGTAAAAGGTGAAAGTAAGGCTGGACAGACAACTTGCTCTTGCTGGGAAATGGCAGAGCGAGGATGAGAGCAGAGGTAGCTGCGACTCCAGTGCTTAGATGTCTGTGCAGAGAGCATGAACAGTCCCTGCAAGGATTTGCAGCAGGGATCTGAAAACAGTTCTGCAAATGCAAATTGTTGTATTTGAGAGTCAGCGAGTAGAAGTTTCATTCTTGTCTCCTTTTAATGTTACTAGACTGTGTGATTCGGCTGCTTTCCTAGATATCTCGGCAAAGAGAGATCTTCAGCCGTTTATCTGTTCTTTTTTACTGACTTGATCGGGCTGTCCCCAGTTTCCTCTGCATTGCTGCTAATGCTTCCACTCCCTTCAGGCTTTGTCTGATCCACCCACTGGAAACCTTCATCTTATCCTCTCTGCCCTCTTTCTCATTTCCAGAAAAAAAAATAGCATTTTTGTTGCTGTTTCAAGCATAAATGCTTTAAGGTCACATTAATTTGCTTCAGATAACTAAATCAAAAGTATCTAATGCTTTGGTAGTTTCCTTTGTGAAGGCGAAAATGTGAAGTATCAGTTAAGTTTGTAAGTTGGATATTTTCATCTTTCTCATGGTTTTTTACATGCATGAAGTTTGCAGGTCTGCCCCAGCAATTCTGTGGTCATCAGGGCCAAGGCTTCTTTGTGTTGGATGCTGCTGTTCCTCAGTCCATGGCTTCTTCCTTAGGGTTCAACATGGAGGCTGGAGTGCATTCCTACCGGGAGGGAGGAGGAATGGGAGAGGGGCATGGGCCCCTTCTGTTTATGGAGCTCTCAAGAAGCCACACACAATTGTTCATTGCACCTGTTGACGGAGCGAGAGATACAGCTGGAGCCAGAAGGGCCAACAGGGGAGAGCGCTATCTCTTGCCAGCTCCAAATTTAGCAGGTTTAGCTGGAAGCTTGCCGTCTGGAGCCATTATTTATATCATGGGGATTGGCAAGTCTCACAAACTGGAGCTTTTCAGACTGCCTCCTCCTTTTCCACCCTCAGAATCAATCATTAAATATGCCCTTTTGGCCACTGATGACTCTCATGGGGTAAACTCAGGCACTGGCCAGGCCTGGCTAGAAAGGTGATGGGAGATGTGGCCTGTTGTCATTTTGTGCCCACCTAGTAAGCCTGACATCCTGAGTTCGACTTCAGGTACATAGAGTGAAAATAGAGACCTGAGTGTTCTCTCTCACACTAAATAAGCAAAATGTAATAATAATGAAAAAAAAGTATGCCCTGTTGGAAGGGTGGAGGGAAGGGTGGTGATAGTCTTTAGAAGCTTTCTCCATTGTTTCTCTGGTCCCCAAGTGTTTATGTGCCATGGAGGCTCCTGAAGTCAGCTGGGATAAATAGCCCAGCCATGCCTCTCTGTGCTGCTCCTGTGCTTTCTCACAGATAAAGAATTTTCTTTATTCACCTAAGCTTAGGGAGCATAACTTCCATGCCCACTGAGCCTCCCTAAAGATGGACATTACAAGGAAACTGCAGGAACACTTAAAACAAGCCCATATTCTAAGTTTATGACTTCCTTGTTGTCCCTGTCACTCCCTTGCTCTAGCCTGGTCCTGGCCCCAGGGATATTGCAACCTCTCCAGTGGAATTTCATCCCTCCCCAGCGAGGAGTCACAGAAGCCTTGGCATGCAGAACTGCAGCTCCCACTTAAAATGCACAAACTTGCTCCCCACCCCCACCCACCAGATGAAGAATGCTTTAGTCCCACAGCCTAGGTAGTTATACAGTAACTACATGTAAATAGCCTACTAAGGGAAACACCTGTGTTAAGTCGGTTGGCAGCTAACTGTGTGATGGGTTGTCGAAGCTGTCTAGCTGCTCACTGAAGTAGAACCCTTTATGTAGGCTCAACAGAACTGGGTTGGATTGGTTGTGAGGAGAGGCAGGGCAGGAGCCTGTGGTGAGAGTTGGAAAGAACAGAAGCTTGTTAGAAACGCTACAAACGTGGTGAAGGTCTGCATCCCGTCCACACTCTGACATTCTGTTGAGTGAAGGGTTATCTACCTCCAAGCAGAGGAAGTTGTGATCAACAGAACACGGGTTCATTTGTGGTAAAAGCACTACCTGTTTCCTATCATCTCTGCACAGACGCTTAGATAAGATACAAGAGCTGAGGTTCCCCTGTCCAAAACAAAATGAAACAACAACAAAAAAATCAAACAAAAAAATCCCAACATGGAAGACATCAGTGGTTTCTGTACTTCATTCAAACTGTGATGAGAGAGGTCAGATCACCATCACCAAGCCACAGTCCTAGAGGCACTAAGGGAGCATGAGTAGAGAACCTGGCCTCCATCCCTAATTGCACACTATTTTAGGGTTTGGCTTCAAGGAATATAGATTTCTGACTGAACATGCATTATCGGTCTTGAGTGGTGATAGGTCTGCAGGTTTGTGGTTCCTATAGGGTACCAGCCAATGGCCTCACTGAGCGTAAAGTGTACAACCCTATGGAGTGCCAATTTATACCTGTAGTTGTCTGACTGAAGCTTCCTGAATTTAGACTATGTGCAGTCTTAGCATCTTTATGGCATGTCTCTGGTTGAGGGGTTGAATAGTGGCTCAGTGGTATGAGGGACCCAAGGCAGACGCTCTGTGGTTTTTTTCCTGTTTAGGTACAAGATGGTGGCCTCTGCTCTAACCTTATGTCATACAGTGTCAATGTCTAAGCTGAAAGGAAGGGGCAGATCAAAAATAATGTTTTACTTATGCTGTTCTCTTTCCAAGGGCAGAATCTTTTCTGAAAGCATCTGACAGACTCTGTCTATGTAATTGATCATGTGGGATGAGTCACATGGCTGCCACTAGACCAATCAGTGTAAGGGATTATGAGCTCACCATTGTAGGCTTACAAAAGTAGGCTGCTGGGTTATTGAGAGCTTGGCCAGTAGGACCTGCCATAGAAATGCTTACACTGAAGACAGAGCGACATGTTTTAATGTATTGCATGTTACCAAGGTAAAAAGAGAACATCTAAATGCACTCAGTAATGAAGATACATCACAGATGGTTTGTCATAGTAGCTACTGTTTATTTTCTGTGTATTGTGCCAGGGGTTGTAGCCCTGTACAGTAGTGACTCTTGGTCTTGCCCGATTTCAGGAGATACACGCCTTTTATCTGGGGCACGTGAATCCTAGCCCTGCTTCCTCAGCAGCTATTCAGGTCTTTCTTTTACAAGTTCTGACACTCTGCAGTTAATTTGATTAGTGGATAAGACTCTTGGGGGTCTGTGTATTTCCTTACTTTTTTCCAGGGTAGAGTAACAGAAATCTGCCTCTCCACACACTTTGGGAGAGTAATGTCCACACACTTAATGTGAGAACCAAACATTTTGAAAACCTCTATAAATGAGTGAGTGGTTCAGTTGGAATGACAGGCAAGAAAAAGGACACCACTCTTTTTTCTCGGCACTTAGCTATTTGTACATGAAGATGGTGCTAAGTAAACATGATTGATGAGCCAGGTGGTGGTAGTGCACTTCTTTACTCCCAGCACTTGGGAGGCAGAGAGGGACAGGTCGATTTCTATGTGTTTGAGGCCATCTTTGTCAACAGAGCGAGTTCTGGGACAGTCGAGGCTATACAGAGAAATCCTGTCTCAGAACAAACAAACAAAAAGTAAACATGATGAAGTTACAGAATCCCCAGAGGATTCTGGGAATGATTTCTCATATCTAAGGTGCCAGGGCAGCCAGAGTCCAAGGTCAAGTGCATCATGAGGGGCAGGAGGCATCGGTTCTTTCACAGAACATGAGAATCTGTTTGAGGGAAAAGAATTCTCAGAGTGGTTCAGGCAGTTTGTATCATTCTGTACTGGCCAGAACTGCAGTGGAGCTGTGGCTAAGATGCTACTGGGAACAGGCCATGCTAGCATGACCCTCAATTCCCCGTAACCTATGTGAGCTTTAGTAAAGTATATCAGTCTTTGTGGTATCTTTTCCTCTGAGGAAAGATGTGATCTCAGTGACAGGGTTTCCTCTGGATGCCTGGGGAGTTTTTCTTCCTGCAAAGGCCCTTTCTTCCCCTGTCCCTTGTAAAGCTGACAAAGAAGAGAACAGAAGGTGGAATTCCTACAAGTGTTTGACACTGAAGTGTGATGCCCAAGAACAGCACTCTTGTTCTACAACTTCTAGTTGTAGAAGACCCTGTAGAAGAGATCTGCCTGAAGCCTGTATCTTTGGTTCTTTTCGCTGACCCTGTTAGTAAGGCCTGTGGGAGGTCCAGGACTCGCACTTCGCGGGGGAGTCAATGTGCTGGCATCACAGATGGTGGCTGTTTTTGATCCTTTGGTCATGATACCACATACAACTTGGTCTGATAGGGAGGTATACTCTAGGAATACTATGGTTCACCCTGTCAGTGCATTGCAGCCTTACGGCATTAGCCAAGTTTGGGACTGAGCCAAGTTACCTCTTTCGGGAATGAACTTCAGAGCACCAGCTTATGAACCTGGAATCCTTTATCGAAACCCCAGTGTAAGTCCCAGAGGGCATGCTGGGCCTTCACTCCCAGCAGTGCTTTCCCTTCTGTGGTTGGTGTAGGCAAGACTGTAGTCTGGTATCAGACAGGAGTTCCAGGCCAGGACAAAAGTTAGAGCCCTTAGATTACTCCCTGTACATAGGGGAAAACAGTTCTTCGCCAAATAGAAGAATTGAAAGTGGCCGGACAAAGCTAGTTCCAGTCAAATCTGTTGCACATAGAAACCCTGTCTTGATGCCCCCACTTTCAAATAAAGAGCTGAAAGTGGCTTTCAGTCTTCAGCGGAGGCTCAGGGGTTAGACTGATAATCAGTGGATACTCTTCCCTGCTCTCCCTTCAGGCTGTCTCATGGAAACAGCTGTTGCTTCTAACCTGTAGGTTCTGAGCCACCCTGTCTAGATGCCCAGGCTTGCTCAGGATTTCCAGGAGGGGTGAGGAATGGCCAGTTTCAGCAGGATCAGCCTGGGAAAGAACTGACCCTGAGTTTCTGGAGAAGGAATTGCTCCCTGTGGAGGGCATTTACGGGACAGACCTCCTGAGGAGAACAGCTGTAATACTCTGAAAAGAGGAATTGACAGTAGTACCCTCCCTCTAGCAGTGAGGAGCTGGGAGCTTTGGTGAGCTGGGCTTCCTCCAGTTCATATTGAGGTCACATTTGTTTATAAAAGTCTCTAGAGACAGCTTTCTTTCTTTCTTTCTCTTTCTCTCTCCTTCCATCCTTCCTTTTTTCCTCTCTTAATGCATGATACTACTTTGTTATTTTTTTCAACATAATATTTTTATTGATTATTTGGAAATTTCACATAATGCACCCAGACCACATTCACTTCCAAGATAGTTTCTTTCTTAAAATATGCAGACCTAAGAAAACACCTCCAGAACATATTGTGATGTGTATTGATTATGCAAAGATTAGTGGCCACACTTTTTATTGGATAATTTTTATTTTTTATTGGATAATTTTATTGGGCAATGCCCCTGTCTTTCAGCCCCCAAACTCTTGACACCCATAAAACTGTTGTTTCTTGTTCTTATCTGGTGGAGTAGATACTGATGCCAGCAGAACTGATAGTTGTTGAGAAGTAAGAGCCTCCGGTTAAAGTGTGTCAGAATGTTTTGGGGACTGGCGCTGGTGAGATGGCTCAGTAGGTATAGGTGCTCACTGCCAGTTGTGGTGACATGTGTGTTGCCAGCACCCACATGATGAAAAGGGAGAACCAATGCCCATAAATTGTTCTCTGATCACCACACTTGTGCCCCCCCACACACGAGAGAGAGGGAGACAGACAGAGAGAAAAAATAAATATAATTAAAATGGGCAAAGAATTTTATATTTTTAGAAGTGCTTTTGTAATATCCATGTTAAAACATGACATAATTCATTGAAATACGCAAGTCTCTGAAAAAAATGTTAAACTTGATTACAGAATGCATACATCATCTCTTAACCCAATCTGGGTTTTAAAAAATGTTTCCCCACTCCTACACTCTCCAGGTTTAAATATTACACAGCATTTATACAGTTTTGCTACTAAGATTTTAAGTCAACAGTTTGGGGGTTGGCTCTGCTGCTTGCTTGAGGACCAGGTTTGTCTTTAGATTTCTCCTGTTGTGAAGGAGCCCTTAGCAGACTCCTCTGCTTGTCTCCAAGAGATCTGTCATTTCTTATGCCTAGTGGACGATGGTCAGAGCAAGAAAATCCCAGGCCAGGGTCACTTTAGCCGAGGGCCAATGCTGTGCCACCCCAGGGTTTGACTCTGCCCTGGAAGTCCCCTTTGTGCTCTACTTAAAACTTTTTTTTTTTTTTTTTCAGAAGCACAGTGAACACTGTGTTTGGGTGAAATACCAAGAAGCAGTCATGGTTGAGAAATTCAGGCGGGCCCAGGCAGGGTGCAGAAAGCCGCCCTTTCCTCTATCACATTCCAAACTGGTCATTTCCACACTCATATGTTGCAAGAGAAAGCCAGGGGCAGATAAGGAGTGGGGAATGCTGGTTTAAAATGTCGATAGCAATGCAATGTGAGCTGGGCTAGCAGGACCTGCAAGCTTATGCTGATGGAACACCTTGGCACTCGGAAAGTTCAGAAGCAAATGCTAGTCCCACCTGTTTGGAGTTTGGACTTCGATACATTTCCCCCTCAAATTGATTTCTTCATTTGTCTATCAGGGGCTGTCAGGCTTCCCTCTCCTACCTGGTGATGTTAAGGAACCCAGGAGAGAATGTTCGTGCACATGAGCTCTTAAGGGTTGACTTCAACCATGATGATACGCTTTCCCCAACAGCATTATTTCTCCTGAGTCTCTGGACTTCAGGCACAGTTGGTTATTTTTCTGCTTGGATGACAAATGAAATTTCACTTAGTTCTTGAAACCAGGAACGGGTTCTTGGAATCACTCCAAATCATAAATGCGATTTTTTCAGTCTCACACTTGTCTGTTTGCTCCACAGTGTGCCGTGTAAAAGGTGTGTGGTGGTCGGTAATGGAGGAGTGTTGAAGAATAAGACATTAGGAGAAAAAATCGACTCCTATGATGTGATCATAAGGTAAACATATCTCCTATTTGCTAACCTAGAATTGCTTGAAAAGACTGTGGCTTCCCACTCTAGCACAGCTGTGTTTTAAAAATGACCATTTATGCACCTGATTATATGGTTTTCTGCCTTGGTTGCTGGGTACAGTAAACTAGATTTCAGATCACTGATTTAGCAAATATTTAATAAGTCCACTTAGTATGCCAGGGACAAAGCTGGCCACAGGGGAGATCATAGCACGATAAGAATGTTCTTGTGTTGAGGTTTATATTCTAAAGCAAGTGGAAAAACAGTAATTAAATATATATGAAGATATTATAAGTTTAACACAGGCAAATAGAGATGATAAAGAATTATCAAGTGACTACTTGGGAAAGGGTGAAATTTAAGCTAGACCAAAGGACCCACACAGGACTAGCCATATGAAGACAATGGGAGCACTCTAGACAGAGAGGATGTTTTGCAGGTCCTTAGGACGCTTTCATCCTGACTTTGTGAGAAGCAGCAGACAACCCAAGCTCAGAAATAGAGGAGGTGGGCAAAGAACAGGCTATGCAGGACATTTAAGATTAGAAGATGGCATGCTAATTTAAGTCCTTTAGGAGCTTTTGAAGCCTTTTAGATAGCAACTTCTGGAAATACGTTTATGTCTTGAAAGTATTCTGGCTGCAGCAGACCATGGACAAGGGACAAGGCATGGTAGGAAGCGTGAAGAGAAGTTGCTGTATTGAGGCAGTAGATGCATGCACAGAACTGTCATGGATGGGAAGAAGGGAAGTGGCAGACAAGAACCAAGGTGTATCGGGATTTGCTGCTTCCTTAGATAAAGTATTGCAAATAGAGGAAGCAAGGGCACCTCTGGCTGTTTTCAGCTCCAGTAATTGGCTGGGGAGTTACAGCATTGTATAGCAAGTCTGGGAAACAGGTTTAGGCTCAGGTTCGGAAGAAAATAAAAATTTCTGTATTACTGTGTTATCTTTGAGATATGTAGCAGGGAAGTTGACAGTCACATAAAGAGGTAAAACTTTTCAACAGTGACTGACTTAAGAGCTGTGTTTAAACCAAGGGCTTGGTGAAACACTTTAATATAGTTACTCATGTTGTAGTGGCCCCCTTTCCCAACCATAAACTTCTTTTGTTGCTACTTCATAACTGTAGTTTTCTACTGTTATGAATCATAATACATATTTGATATGCAGACCATCTGATATACAACCCCTGTGAAAGGGTTGTTCGACCCACAGGTTGAGATAAGAATGCTCTTGGGAGAGCTGGGCGGACACGTGAGAGAAGCTGTTTGCAGCTCTTAAGACTTTAGAGTGATCTACCAGTGAAGCATGAAGAAAACAGGGTAACCACAGTTGCCAATAGGAAGGTTAAGTGTTTTAGAAGAGGGATCAGTTGGATCCAATTATGATGAAAAGCTGTGCAAGGGCAGACGGGGGCCAGCTGGATTGTCTA
This sequence comes from Ondatra zibethicus, assembly GCA_004026605.1. Taxonomy (NCBI): domain Eukaryota; kingdom Metazoa; phylum Chordata; class Mammalia; order Rodentia; family Cricetidae; genus Ondatra; species Ondatra zibethicus. The sequence continues at coordinate 35,504 of PVIU01012208.1, forward strand.
CCCAACAGTCACTGTCATCCTTGACTAAAGCTTCAGGCAGCAGATGGCAAGAAGCCCAAATGGAATGAATCGAGGAGTGAATGAAAGAGTAGCGGGAGAAACCAGTATGGTCAACTATTGAGAAATCTTCTGAGCAGTTGAAAATGAGCTGGGCCTTGGAGGTGGTTACAGAATCTAAGAAGGCATAAGGTTAACGTAGTTGAGTAGTGAAGCTGGTGGGATAAAAAGAGGCTCAGGGTCAAGAGTTCAAGGGTGATTCGTTTTCTGTAATGGAAAGGAGACCTATGCAGTTGTTACAGCCACCAGTAGTCCCTTAATCATAGCATGGGGGAAGCTCTTTCCTATCTCTGCTGTCTGAATGGAAGGGGAGCTAAGGTTGTTATCTGGGTAAAATTCTCTCTCCCTTACTGTCTGTGTCCCCCTCCCTAACCCACCCCCTGCTCCCTATGTTAGAAGTAGCTTTAATCAGCCACTGTACATGGTGACCAGGCCACACACTGGGAAGACTGGAGACTGCCTGGGTTACAAGCTGATTTTCTGCATAGCAAGGTCATCTTACCTCCCTGTTTATTACCCATTTTGAAGGAGCTGTGGTAATTTATAAAACAATTGGATTTATCCTCTTTCCCACTTACAGATGTTTAACTCTGATAATTTTTAGAACCTCGGCAAGTCTTTGTAGGGAACACACCATGGGGACATTTTGAAAGCCACTGCAAGTGGCTTGTATTATACAGAGTTCGTGGCAAAAGGGTAAAACACTATTTATCCTCTCAGGGGACATTGTTTTGGAAACAAAACATTCTTTTTTCATATAATGCCTTTATATTGTGTGCACAAACAGTGATTGTCTAACATTGGCCTTAAGCATACACTGATCCAACAGTAGATCTTTTTACTGTTTATAGTTCAGTAGCCAAAGGAATTTGTTTAATTGTACTCAGTGTGATACAGAATTTTTATATAGTTAATTTTAGAATTTTTTTTTTAAAAAGGACTTACTTTTATTTTATGTGTGTTTGTACGCAAGAACACTGTGTGTTTGTTTGTGCCTGTTGCCTGTGGAGACCAGAAGAGGGTAATGGATCCTTTAGAACTGGATTTAGGAATGAAGCCAGCATATCAGTGCTGGGGACCAAACTCTGGTCCTCTGGAAGAACAACAAATGCTCTTAACCACTGAGCCATCTTTTGAGCCCCAGAACACAGTTTCAATGGGTCTTCACACTAACTTAAATGTGATTCTTCAGGCTCATCAGTCACATGGGTGCACATCCATATAGTTTTGGGTTATATAGCCTATAGGCACATAACTTTCTCAGGAATTCAGGGCCATTAACTACGAATCCAAGGTCGGTTTATGTGATTATCCACCAAGGTCTCTTCTAACGATAGTAATTCTGTGGTTTTGTAGTCTCATTTCTTTTAGTCCTGTGTAGATCAAACTGAATGACTGATGCTGTAATTAGTTTTTGAATACAGATGATTGTCTCATGAAAGGAATCATCTCCCTGGTCATTACTGTAAAATATTTTTTCAGGTGTCTTGGTGCTTCTGAGTGCAGGAATCATGACTGATGCTCATTCAGTTCTGAAGCCTCAGAACCTGACAAAAATGGCTCATACTCCACTCATCCTGTATATATTGTTGTCTTACTATCTGCAGAATGAATAATGGTCCTGTTTTAGGACATGAAGAGGATGTTGGAAGAAGGACAACCTTCAGGCTTTTTTATCCAGAGTCTGTCTTTTCAGATCCCACTCACAATGATCCCAATACCACAGCGGTTCTCATTGTCTTTAAGCCACAGGATTTAAGGTGGCTCTTGCAAATACTGAGTGGTACCAACATAGTAAGTTGGCAAAACTATTTGGCTCCAATTACTTTCAGTATTTCCCCTTAAAGAAAAATGTATTCACAACATCCCATTTTCTGTGTCCTTTATTTCAGAACACTAATGGTTTTTGGAAGAAGCCAGCCTTAAACTTGATCTATAAACTATACCAAATCAGAATATTAGATCCGTACATTATCAGAGAAGCAGCTCATCACCTGCTTCATTTTCCAAAAGTTTTCCCCAAAGATCAGGTATGTATGTTTCATCACATAGTTTGAACTAAAGATCTAGCTAAGGGGACCAAGGGACATTAGAGCTTTTGAAAACTAAGGACCATGGATTAGATGGCATTTTGTTAGGACTACAACTGTGTGCAGAAATTAAACACCAAATGGATATTACCAGATGTTTTACAGGTTGCAAAATAAAGTGAGAAGGGTGTGTTTGTGTGGTTATCATAGATTCTTTTTCCAAAGGTTCAATAATTCATTTCTTACCACCTCATCTTCAGAGTTGTACAGCAAGGCCAGCATGACTAACGGGTGCTCAGCAGCCCTGTGTGCAGAATAGCTTCAGGACAAGGAGGTAGCTTTTCAGAATAGAGAGAACTATCCCAAGCACTCTGTGTTAGTCAGCTTCATGCTGCACGAAATACCAGAGGGATGCCACTTAGGAAGAAGAGACTGTTAGCTCAGGTTTGAAAGGTCCTACATATGCTGGAGATAGCAACCATTGTGGGAGTGTGTTAGAGCACTCATATCTCAAAGGCTGGAAAGAGGAAGGGAAAGTGTTGATCATAAGGCCATAGTAAACGGAGCATCCTTACATTTATTGAGTCTCAATTCTCCTAAGGCTTTGCCTTTTCCATAGCAAAAGCATAGCAGCTGGACTCATGTTACAATGTTTCGTTTTTGATCAAACAACCACAGCAGGATACTCTTCAATTCATAACTGCTCTCTGAGCTAAAACTACAGCTATATTTTAGAGACTTCCTAAGACACTAGCCACAGTGTGTGTTCTTTTTAGAATACTGTGTACTCTTTGGGGCTTGAGTCTTAGGACATAATTATGGCTTAACTATTTCTCTTTTTAATGCTTAGAAATCCATTTTCATCAGGTATGTCTTGGAAGACTGTAGCTTATTTGTATTTTTAAGTTTCTGATTTCTTCTTAGAAACCCAAACACCCCACAACAGGAATTATTGCCCTCACACTGGCATTTCACATATGCAGTGAAGTTCACCTTGCTGGTTTCAAGTACAACGTTAACAACCCAAACAGTCCTTTACACTACTATGGGAATGCCACCATGTCTTTGATGAACAAGGTAATTTTTCTTTTTTACTGTTTAGAAAATCCTTAAAGATTGTATGTAATCATGTTTGTAGGTGCACAGATGTATGGGTGTCTCTGGGGGCTGCGGGGCAATGTGAGGTGTCACTCCTCACCTTTTCTTTTAGCTTTTTTATTTAAAGGAAAAAACTATCTTTTTTCATTATACATACCAATCCCAGTTACCATTCTCTCCCCTTCTCCCATTCCCTCCACTTACCTCCTCTATCCAATCCTCAGAGAGGCACATTGCTTTGGAGAAGGTCCAAGGCCCTCCCTACTATCTAGGCTGAGCAACTCACCTTGTTTCTTTAATGGTCTCTCACTGGTACAGAATTTACTAAGCAGTGACTAGCCAGTCCCAGGAATCAGGTTGTCATTACCTATCCACACCTGGGATTACAAGTGTACGCCACCACACCTGGCTTTTTACATATGTGCTGGAGGTACAACTCTGGTCTCTTTAAGTACTTTACCCACTGAGTTTTGTCCCCAGTCACCCTTGTGACCCCTTTCACACCTTTGAGCTCCCAAATGCTGAATCCAGGATCCTGGTCCAGAGGTCATTTTACTATAGCAGCAATTTCTAACTTGTGGCTCTCAGATTCTTTGGATAGCCCCACGGTGACTGTTGTTTCATCAAACCCCAATAGGGACAGAGTCTTATTTGAGATTTCCTTTTTACACTATTTAAATATAATCAGCTGGTGTGTCTGAGACACACGAATTCACCAAATCATCACTATGGTCATAGTAATTACATCCATACTTTTAGTTAAGTAGACAGGTGGTCTAGAAACATGCAACCCTATGAAAGACTTCATGGTGACACTGATGCTGGTGGACTTGATCCTGAGAGTCCAGTTCTGAATGAGAAGGGATTTCCTACTGTTAAGAGTTCTTAGATTAATGATACACCATAAGTGACACAAAAATGTTATGTTTAAAAATTTGAAATGGGTGATTTGCTATGTATATTGCAACAGCTCATGAAATCAGCCCTGTTAAGCAGCCTCTGAATACCTCAGCTGGGGAAATGATTGAATCTTACTGCTGTCTTTTGTTCTTCTAACATGAGACAAATGTTTAAGCTAGGGCTGAGGGAAAAGCTTAACATTTGTTCTAAGCGTAAACATTTTTCTGATGACAATCCTATTTCTTTTTCAGAACGCATATCACGATGTGACTGCAGAACAGCTCTTTTTAAAAAGAATTATAGAGAAAAATATGGTAATCAACTTGACTCAAGATTGACCATACAGATTCAAAAGATGATGCTAAATAGTATTAGTTTTATTTTTGTACTGAAAATTTTAGTTTATTTTTAAATATGTTGGATGAACTCATCAAATAATTATTATATATATTGTCTGTTGCTTAATTTCTGTGAATATATTTATGAAATACAAACCTTTTAGTTATGACATCAGGGAACTATGTAAAGTTTTGACTGTTTAAAACAAGCTGGTGTTTTGAGGTGTTTTAAAATACCTTTTCGTAGTTCCTTCATCTTAGAGTTCTAGGTGATTTAGTTGATGTCACTAGTTTTGATGGTCACATGTCATTCTGAGACAATTATTTATTATTTGTTATTCCTGGCATATGACTGGGGGCCAGGTGTAAGAAACTAGAGCCACTTGGTTTTGGAAGTCCATGGTATGGTATTCATAGTGGTTAAGTTCCCCATGCAATTAATTAAACTAGTAATAACTTGCAGTGTTAGGGAGTAAATCAGAGTCTTTTTTGTACATGCTAAGACAAGCACTCACCTTGACGAGCATCCTGAGATTTTTTTTGGGGTGGTGGTGGTGGGATGAGGCAGGTTCTTACTGTGTAGCCTAGGCTGGCCTCGAACTTGGGTTCTTGCCTCACCTTCTCAAGTTCAGGGATTACAATTGTGTACCACTGTGCCCTACAGCATCATTTTTCAAATTAAAAGAAAAAAAGCATTTTTTTTAAAGACAAGGTTTATGTAAGCTCTGGATGGCCTAGAACTACAGTGCAGTCCAGGTTGGCTCTGAACTCAGAGATGGGCCTACCTCTGCCTCTGGAGTGCAGGGATTAAAGGGGTGTCAGTTTAAAAAAAGCTAAGCAAGATCAAGAATGAGAAATTTAAGTATTTTCCCAGTTTAATGTATCCATTAACTCTTAAATGTTTATTTGAAGCAAATTAGAAAAGTAAATCAATGGAAAGTAAAGCCTTAAGATTCCAGCTGATTCTGTTTGTATAAAAAAAAGTCAGCATTTCATGACTAAATTTAGCCTTCACTAAAACAGTTACTAGGCCACTTCAGGTACACCAGAGGAAAGTCTGATGAACCACAAACAAAAGTCAGCCCGTGAAGCAGTCTCCCTTTCCAATTGTTAATACACACAACCAAAGGCTCCTGGCGGCAGGAAGGGAGGAGAAAAGAATAGCAGAGGTGGTGAGGGTGGATTCAGATACTGTCAGAGTCACTGTCCTTGGAGCAGCAAGCATTACTGGAAATGTTGGTGGTACTGGCAACCAACTTGCCTCCCTAAAGAGAGTAAACATGTAGAGTTCAATACCAGGAGAAGAAGGAATAAAATATTGAAAACCAGCTTGTGTTGGATGGATAGTTAGGCTAGCTCATACTGGAACAGTGCCCAGCTTCATAACTCAGAGGTGGCAGCCAGGCACTAGAAGACTCTACGTGTTCATGAGGTGTTTCCCTCTTACTGCATGGCCACAGGGAGCTGGGCTGCCCAGGTTCATGCTCATGGTATGTCAATGGGGGAGCTGGCAGCAGAGAAGGTGACAGGGAGCAAAGGAGAGAGAACATCAGAAGCATTTTGAAATGATGCTTTAAGCACTATAATCTTGATCATAAAAATGTGATGTCAATGCTGAGAAATCTGGCATTTTATGGAGTATGACGTCAAAGGTTGTTTTATTTAATCCAAATAATCAGAGCAAGACACACATAATTTATTAAAAACACATTAGAATCTCACTATTTTCAACAGCCTAGATTCTAGCAACATATACAAATATCAAGTGACTGCAGTCCATGCCGAGGTAAGAAAATACACCCTGGGAGAATATAACCGACAGTCAAGCCATTCTCACCTCCTCTGTATTGCAATACATGTTTTATTCTCACCATTACCAGTGCTAAAAGTGGAAAACAAGAGAAACTACACATAAGTTGGACTAAATAAGAATTGGTGCCACAGTCAACTTAAACGTTCTCTAACTCTCTAACCATCCAACCCACTAGGTTTTGCAGTTTAGGGACTTTTCAAGTTCAAAACCAAAAGGTAGAATTAACAGCCCCTATACAGAGCTTCATTAATTCTCCAATGAGGGTTTGGACACCATCCAGTGTCCCTCATAGTCTCTGGGTTCTTTCTAGTGGTCTTGTCTGCTTTAGTTTTCTACTCCGCAGGTGCCAATGTGGAGCCAAGGCAAAGAAGCTCTTGCTCAATCCCTGGCCACAGCTTTGTGGCCACAACCATATTTAATGCTTTGTCGCTGGGACAGGGAGAGGAGAAGTGCACACATAGAACACACCGTAACCGTCATGACTGTATAAATTCTCTAAGTGAACAGCTAACCCATTGTTCAATGCAAAGTGCAAATAGTGAAACATGAATTAAATAACTGGACTAGACCTGGCACATTCAACAGGAACTACTTGGATCTACAAACAGCATTTAATAAAATGCAAACCAGAATTAACAACATCTTTATCTGTGCTGGTTCCAAAGATCAAGTAACAGCCAAGTCAGTATAATTTTCTGAAAACTCCAAAGGCCACACTTGCCACACTGCTGTCTACATATTTCTATAATTGTATTATCAGGAAAAGAAAATCCGAATAAACCACAGTGACTTAAATATTGAGTATTTCAAGCAAACAATTAAAAAAAAATTAAGGAGTTTGGTCAAGAAAAGGTTCCTTTCACATTTTACTTGATTGTCTTCCAAAGCTCTATATCAGACATGTCAGTGACTGAGAACCTGAAACAATCCATAGTACATGAACAAAAATACAAAACCAGACAAAATCATTTGAATTAGGCTCAGCTCATCTGCAAAGTAAAAAAAATATAAAAATAACCAGGTATTTTATGAAAATCATTGGTAGAGCTGAAGACAGCACAGTGGCAATATGAATCAAGTCTTACAATCTGCATCATACCAGAGAACATGGCCTCTCTTTATTTTAAAAACATTCTGGGGAAAATGATCTGAGACACAGTTACACAAAATAGCAAGCTTCTTTGGGAAAATGACTTCATCTTCAAAATGTCTCTCTTAAAGCTTCAATGGGAATTGGACTCCAAGAAAACTATACTCTGCCTACTAAGCATGAATAAAAATAAAACAGCAAATGGCTTACTTTGCTCCCACCTGAAAGGGGACAAGTGCACCGTGTACTCTACACATTCTTAAATGTTTCAGGACAAGCCCAATATCTGTGCTTTTGCTTCATTACCTTGAAACAAAATATGCATTGATTTTTCAATGAGTGAAATTGTGCCTCAAAGTCCGCAAAACAAAAGGCAAATTACAATAAAAGCAACGAAATCATATGAGGGGCGGAGGCAGGGAACCTGCAGAAACAGACAGCTGTTTCTGAAGCAATGTTTTAAAATACTGATGTACTTGTGGAAGGGAGCAGAGTCAATACTGTCTACCACTATCCAAATTTAGTAAAGTTTGGCAATGCAGAACCTGGATGGTATAAGCTGAGAAAAATGACCAGGACCTGATGGCCCGACATACTTTACAACTAAGCCAACCAACAGGTTTGTGGACAGGGATATAGAATTTTATGTCTACATCTGATGGGCTTCTTAAATTAGCTTGCTAGCCTCCAGACATCAGAAGGTGGTTTCTGCACTGTAGGCTAATCCATTACCATGTCTAATTTACCCTATTTGACTCAAGTCCGGGGCAGGTTATGCTCAAGCAGTGACAAGTAAGTTGCTGGGGAAAATTGTGTACAGTTCAGAAGTGATGGCACTGGTCAACCAGTCAACAAAGGATTACTTAGGCCTCTTTCCACAGAATTACACAGAACTGAAGAACGCATGTTGACCCTCTTTTCTCTTTTAGTCCTAGGACTGAATCTAGGGCCTCATGCTTACTGTGGGCAAACACAAACCACTAAGACATATCCCTGCCCCTTTCTTATTTCGAGACAGGATTTTATGAGTGGCCTGGGTTCATTCTGAACTTAGACTTCAAAGCATTGAACTTGGGATCCTCATGCCTCAGCCTCCCAGGTCTTGGGATTGCAGGCCTGAGCCATCAGGTCTGGTTCATACTGGTTTTATTTTTCTTGTAATAGTTTACTGAACAAAATAGAAACAAATTATGACTAAAATTATAAAATACTTTGGGACTCAGAGAAAAGTTTTGTATTTGGGCTTGTGTATAAATAAAACCAAGGAGGTTAATTAAGTTTAGTCTCCCTTCAATTTCTTCCCTAAGGTAATTTATGTATCTCTGCAGAGCAGAGCGGAGGGACCCCCTTTACAGATTTTCTAAACTGTAAGTGGTTTCTCCCCCATTTCCATGGAAGAAGCAGACCTAAATACTGTCTACTGAAAGGGGCCACCAGCATTTATAAACACAGGATGGAGCGAGGCCACAAAAGGTGGGATGAGCAGAGGTGAGACCAGGTCCTGTGCCACCTGGTGTTAAAAGAGTGTTACCAAAGGAGAAGTCAGTCACCCAGCTTACTGCAAGGCAGGATGCTCCAGCTATGCACCTTCCTAGGGAAACACAGAGCAGTGCACATGACTGCAGCTGTGACGATGGCTATGGACCGCTGCTGTGGAGAAAAAAGATTGCAGACAGGAATACAGGGTTGAAAGAGGAGAACATGATAGTACCTACCTTTCACAAAGGGAGAATTTCAAGCCATTTGATATTTCAAGAACAGTACCATGCATTATTGCCAGCAAGGCTTACGGAACCATCTCAAGTTCATTAATGTACCTGCAGCATTGATAATAAATACTCAGTGATTTTCAGGTTCTTTGAAGTGCATTATAGGGAGCTTTTTCGGTATTAAAAATAGTGTTTTACAGTAGTAACAAATAGGATGTTTGAAATGTAACAGGCAAGCAGGAACTGTGCCACACAGTAACACCTTTAAAGCAAGATGGCAAGATAAGTAGTTTCTTGTACCTCGATCACCACATTCCCCTAGCCACTTCAGTGACAGATACATAATACATTCTACTATTACTACACTACGGATTAAAAAGCCATGTGCTTTAAATGGATGCTTCGTAAAAAGCAGCACCACCTTCAAAGGATTTCTTTAAAAGCATCACGCTTCTCATCCCTTCCTGCTCCTGATACTTCCTGGGTGCTCTGTGGCACCTGGTACACCAGTTCCTCTGGGGCAGCGGCTGGCTTCCCACCTTTCGGGGTGTCGTACTGAGCCTGGCCCGAGGAGCAGCTGTCAGTCCGGGAGAGAAGTGTGTTGTAAGTTCCCACTAAAGCGGGAGGAGGTTGGTTCCCTGCCGTTTTGAAAGTAGACGTGGAGGGCAGACCAACTGAGGCTGTGGGGTGCCCTGACATGTCCATGACGATCGGGGTTGCATACTCAGGGCCCGTGATGGGCAGCGGTTCAGCGTAGGCATGATACACTTCCTGCACTGGAGAGTTGTAAGGATCCAGGTCTGCATAGCCTGCTTCTTTTCCTTCTTCAGGTTTAAAGGTAGATCTCTGATGGAGCGTTCCAACGATTCCTCCCACGAGGGGTTGTGCGTATTCTGTGGGTACAAGACACAATGAGATGCTTATGTTATAAAAACAGAGTATATACTTTAAGGTGACAGCTACCGGTTGCATCAAAACCACACCTTACATCACGGGACTGTTGTCTTTATCAATGTAAAACTATAGCATTCCCACCCACAGGGACCAGCTGAAAAATAAGTATGTTATCTAGTTCCTCACAGTAGTAACCTGACACAACAGATCCTTTTGTATCAAGTATTTGTTCTTTAGACTCACAAGCAGTACCTGCACAGAAGTAAGTGTTTTCTTAATGGAGTAGGTATTAGTCTCAGGAAACATCACCTCTTCTTCCCTTCGGAACTATCAGGAAATGCTTAGAATGGGCATGTACTAGGGCAGCAGGATGCACTGTCTCTCAGCCTTTCCTGATCTTTTATTATTTTGCGTATTGGCATTCATTTGTCCGTACGGAGGTAAGAGGTCAGCAGTGGGTATTAGTCCTTAAGAGTTGTATACCTTCTCTCTCACTAAGACCTGGGGCTTGCCTATTTATTGGGATAGCAAACCAACCCCCCAGGCTAACAGATATAATGCCCAGTGTCTTTAAAAGGAATGCTTCAGTTTTATGAACAAAAAAGCAGAAATGATTCATTCTCTCAAGGTTATCTTTTGGAAAAGTTAACCTTCAGAACATAGTTTATCTTAAAATCTTTATGTGCATGAATGTTTGCCTACATGCATGTCTGTGTACCACGTGTATGCCTGGTGCCTATGGAGGTTAGAAGAGTCTGATCACCCAGAACTAGAGTTACAGATGGTTGTGAGCCACTGTGTGGGTATTGGGAATGGAACTCAGGTCCTTGGCAAGAACCACAAGTGCTCTTCAGTGCTGAGCTGTTTCTCCAGCCCCAGAACACAGGTTATTCTTAAGATATGAAAAACATCAAACATATTGTAAGTCCTAAAGTCCTTGGAGCAAGCATAAGTGTTCCTAGTCTCACCTGCAGAATCAGCTTGGAGCACTGTGGTGACTTCTCTCGGGCTCAGGTGACTAACTTCACTATTGCTGTAGCGAACTGGCGTCTCCTCATGCTCCACGGATTTGGCAGGGAGAAACTGTTTCACGCCTTTCCACCAACCTTCATTGTGATTGTAAGCCAGGGACCAAGTGTTACAGAGAGCAGTTCTATAGAAGCCAGGTTCATGTTCGCGGGGACTGTGCTGACAGAATGTCTAGCAGCAGTCTCTACCCAATGCACATGCAGAAACAAATCACTAATAATCCATGGTCAGACAGGGCCACCTCGGTGTTTTTAAAAAGTTTTTCTCAGAACCTCCCACTTTTTAGCTGTCCCTGGGCTGGACTGTTTAGCCAGTGGCCTGCTATACTCTGGCCATGGCATTGACCATTTCCCTAGTGGTTACGTTAGAAAGAGGAATCTCAGGAATTCAGATGACCAAGGCCTTCAGGGGTTCTTAAAGAACTGATTCCACTGGTGAGCACCATGGCAGATCACATACGTACACTGTTCCTGGGACTCTGGGTCTTGTTTCTTTTCCTGGTTTTTTGTTTTTGTTTTTTTTTGGGGAGGAGGGAGGGTTGGTTTTTGAGATAGGGTTTCTCTATATATGTAGCCTTGATAATCCTGGAACTCTCTTTGTATATCAGGATGGCCTTGAACTCACAGAGATCCACTTGCCTCTGCCTCCCAAGTGCTGGGAGGCTGGTCTCCTCAAGAGGAATAATCACAGGAAAAGACCAATTTTTCAGAGAAAAAGATAACGATGGGTGTTGCAAGAAATTTACGTTTTCCCTTTAATCACTTTACAAACCAGATGGTGGGAGCATGTTAATTTCTTTTTTTTCTAATAACTTATTTATTTTTATTTCATGTGCATTGGTGTTTTATATGCATGTATATCTGTATGAGAGTCCCAGAATCTCTGGAGCTGGAGTTACAGACAGTTATGAGCCAACATGTGGGCGCTGGGAATTGAATCCGGGTCCTCTGGAAGAGCAGCCAGTGCTCTTAACTACTGAGCCATCTCTCCACTCCAGGAGAGCATGTTAGCTTCTAACTGAGGCATCATCACTAAGGGCTGAGAACATCTTTCCTCCACTATACCCAGCAGAGGAGAGATTCCTCTCTGACTGGATGGAGAAGCTAAGCTCACAAGTTACCTGCCCGATCCCAGTGCGGTAAGTCATAGGTGCCTTCGGTTTTTTTCTTTCTAAAAACAAAAATTAGAAAACAGTGAATCCTCTAGTAAAAATCTCCCAAAGGGTAGCACAGATACCACTTATTAGTCAGGAGCATGTGGTCCTTTGGCACAGATAAGTTTCGAGTCTCTCATACTCTTAACTGTATAGCTGTCGTCACCCAATCCCAGAAAACAATCCTATCACTAGCAGTGACTGGTGGAGGTAGGAGAATGTTTCTCCAGGCCTGGAAGGTTCTACAGAGTCTGAGAGGAAGAAAAAGGCACAAGTGCAATGAATAAGACCATTCCCATCCTACTCCTGACCTCAGAATTCTCATTTGGCCTCACCAGGAGAACTGGTCTCTGCTAAGAATCACTATTTACTGAGAGCCCTTTACATAAGGAAATCAGCAGTGAAAGGACATTTCCTGATACAAGGGACAATCTCACTTGGGCTTGGGAGATGGTTCCACAGGTAAAAGGGCTTGCCATTAAGCCTGAGGACCTGATTTTGAACCCTGGAAGCACAGAGTGCAAAGAGAAAAACAGGCTCCCACACGTGCAGCATGGCATGTGTGCATCTATATACACGATATACAAATGGAAAGATCAAGCCAGATCAAATGCCAACAAACAGAAGGGACGTAGTTGTGAATTTCCACCCCCTCTGAAGAGTTGTTGATAATTAAAAGCTACCTGAAGAGGGAGAATTAATTAGTTTTCTTCAAGGGTGTGGCCCCTGGTAGGTGGATGGCCACACACCCAAGAGCAGACAAACACTGATTAAGTTGGATAGGTGAGAACACAAAGTTGGGTGGGTATGGAATAAGGGGAGGGTGGACCTGGGAGGAGTTGGGGTGGGGGAGAGTATGGTCACAATGTAATTATGCAATTCTCAATTAATTAAAATATTATAAAAACAACAAAAAAGAATTACTACTTACTCAGAGCCGTTTACAGAGAAAGCCTAGCAAATGAAAGGCAATTGATAGAAAAACATGCAAATCTAATTAAACTCAAGTTAAGTGTTTACAGGCAGGCCATGGAGAAAGCAGAAGTTACTCTGCTTTACAATGAGGACACACACAGCTGTATGATTTGTTGTTTAAGATCCTAAAGAGCTCAAGCCACTTACGTTGCCTGATAGGATGCACAGATCTTCTAGCACGGGGTCAATACTTGGCACAAGGTCACAGCCAAATATTCAAATCCAGTATTGTTGAATGGATGACTAAACGAAGTCATCTTCTTTCTCTATCAAGCCTGATCCTCCTGCTGTTATCTCAACTCATGGCATTGCTACTAGTCAAACTCGAAAAGCCAGAAATCTCACAGCACCTCAAAATGATACCGTGTCTACCTTCAAGTACAACGTCCTGCATCCTTCTGACACGCTGCACATCTTCCTGACCAACTGGCTTCAAAATTCATCTGAACCCCTCTTCTCACCTCTCACTATTCACCTGACCCAGACTTCAAACTCTGTCATTTTCTACAGCCATCTGACTATAACCATTCCCTCAACACGAAATACTTTTCTAATCTATAGAACAAAACCCGAAAGCCCTTCCTGATCCAAGCTCAGAGTGCACCTCCACAGTTACATCAGTATCCGCCCATGTTTTATGGTATTTTCTTCTTGCAAACTAAACGTTAAGACATCTACTTCCTTTTATCTGGGTAGATCCTGTTTCTTTAAGCAAAACATGAAGCTGCCCTTCCTGAAGAAAGGGTTTCAGGTTGACTCTCATGGTCTTCCCCAGCACTTCATTTATATGGAGCTCCCCAAACATGAGTGTTTGTTATTTTGTTCAGCCAGCTCTGCTAAACATGTTAGAGAAACCAGTCAGTCTAATTTTTCCAGTGTTACCAAATAGATATATGTTCATCTTAATGTATAGTTCAACGGGTACAGTGCAGACCTCAGTTACCATTAGAGCTCCATAGGAACTAACTGTCCTTGGAGCTGAGCAGGTGAACTGTACTGGACTTCCACTATCTTACATATTTAGGGTATGTTCCCCATCACTGCGTGTCTCCCAGGATCAAGCATGGAAAAACAAGCTCAGTACTGACCTGTTTCTCCAATGCCATGCACACACTAAAATGAGGATGAGCGTGGTGAGAGCCATGACCAGCACAGGAACAAGAACGGCAGCCAGTGCGACATCTGCAGCCATGAAACAGAACAATCACATTAACAGTGAAGCAGAAATCTCTCAACAGAAAAGAAAGAGGCTGAGGATTAGACTTTTTGTTTCAAAGAATATCTTAAATATCATTTATGAAACAAGGCTGGCCACCAATGGGTGACACAGGCTTGTGAACATGCCCTTCAGCATGCCCCTCAGTCCACCTCTACCTCTGCACATGTCTGAAACAGATGCAGCATAGATTTTAAATTACCAAAAGTTGAAAGACAAATGATAAACCAGAAAAGCATCTTATGCATACATAGTAGAGTGTATGTTATAAGACACAGGTCAAAACCATGTAAAAACAAGTTCATGGTCAACTACCAACCCATCCAGAAAATACAAAGAAGCCTCAGCTGCAAAGTTAAAACCAAAACAAGGTGCTACTTTTGCTTATGGCACTGGAGGCCATTAAAAGAAGAATGGGTGTGTGTTGGAAAGAACAGTGGGGAGCAGGTTGGTTGATGAGACAGAATATAAACACTATTTCTGATTGGTCTTTTAAGGCAGTATGCATAAGAACCTATTAAGAACTCCCATTCTACGTTAAGAATTTATTCTTGGGAAGACATCAAGATATTCAAAGATACATCTTCAAAGATTGATGCCCAGAAGAGTGAAAACTGGAAGTAATCTGAATATCCAGTGATGATCTGCGCTATCTTAACAACAGATCAGAAAATAGCAACCGAAAATGATGTTATGATATCATGCTAAAGTATCTGTAGATGTGGCCAGGTTACAGTGCAGGCAAGCACAGAAAACAATCTATACATAAACAGTCAGAAACACACTCTATGCTGAAGTGGCGGGGGCTTAGACATCACCTTCTCCCCTCATCTCATCCCACAAAAAATGGTCTGCTCAGAGCTACTTGGAATAGTAATTCTTTCCTCTTCCGCCAGTGAGCAGGACAGGGGCAGCACGTGCTGACAGGTCACTGAGGGCTCAGAGTGGACACTGTCTAACCCGTAGCTTCTCCTTTACCCTCCACCATACCGTATCCAAGAGGGGAAGAACACACCACAGAAGGGAGCAGCAAGGGGAGGGTGGAATAATGTCAGGTACTTAGGAAGGAGATGTTTGGGTCCCGATCTAGGGGAAGGGATTCGCCCTGGGTCGCACAGAAGACTTCCTTTATTAGTTCCTTGGACAGAGCATAGAGCAGAGTAAGTATGCAGTCTTCCCCAAAAGGGATTTTCCTTTTCATGGTTTCTGCCTTGAAAAGGTGAAGGGGAAAAGGGGGGTGTGAGTGAAAAAGCTCTAGATCAATGGGGAGTATTTAAAATAGTTTTCGTAGAGAACAAGCGGAAGAGCTCACTGGAAGCATCGGACCATGATATGATTTTTTTCCATGAAATTAAGTGCAGGAAAAGAGCAGGAGCAGTAGATGAAATAAAATCACGACCTAGGCCAGGAAGCACTCAGAAAATCAGAAAAATAATAAGCCCTTTCCTTACTGTTTTTAGAGCTGGAGAGAATGTTGTAAGGTTTATGTGACCAGTCTGATTAAAACCCAGACATTAAGACATCTGCCTAGACGCAGGAACAATGAAGTAGCTGCTTTGTAAAGACAAGGTCTTGAATTCAGTATCGAGAACCATGTTAAAAACATAAAAAAGGTAGGAGTGTTGGCATGTGCTTGTAATTGCAGCGTGGAGGAGGAAGAGACAGGCAGATCCAGGAGGCCCACTGGCCAGCAAGTTCCAGGCCAGAAGGAGACCCTGAGGAACACATCTGAGGTGCTTTGTCTTCTTATGCAAGCACAAACAATTTAGCTTAGATTTGAACAAAACAGTGTATGTCTGCATTGGTACCTGGAAGCTGGGTATGCTCAGCTCTATTTGCTTAGAGAACTCTGGTTTCTGACCAGCTTTCCCTATACTATGAGGAAGATGAAGACAGGCAAGAAGCTCATGTATGGAAAGCTGGAGAAAATAAGCTGAATTTAAGCAGATTTTTAGAAAATGAAAGTAGTTATTAAATTCTAGAAAGGGGTTGGTGGGGCGCTACTGTGGGAGAAGTGCTCTCCAGTGGCCAAGAGTGTCCTGACTGGAGAAGGAAGCATCAAGACGAAAGAAACCTGACACGCCAAGGCTGGAAGCTTTTCCCACACGAGATTTCACATACAAGCAGAGAGCGCGTGAGGAAAGCCGGTGGCACAAACAGAGTGTGGGCACAGTTAGAGGTCCTGTAAAGGGCTGCGTGCCTTGTGCCCCAACTGTTTCGAGGCTTTCCTTCATTCAGCTCACTAGCCCCACTTCCACTCCGGACGTGCGGTTTCTTTCTTCGTAAACTGTCTCTCTACTTTTATTTCTAACCACGTGATCTGGTACAACCCTCGGTGTGGGGACATAAAAGTCTGGGGTTAGTCCACGATCCTCTGAACCCAGAACCACAGCCTGGCGCAAGCATGCTTTTCCTTCTCTCTCTCTCTCTCAGATGTTCTCTGTGTCCCCACCCCTCACATGGGTGGGGCATTTCTCAGTCTATGAGGCCTTCTCCTCCTCTCCCCCACAGCTGCTCACCCTGCTTGCTGACGTTCTCTAGCTCCCTCACTCTGCAGCTGTGGAGATTCACAGCTCGCTGGCCCGCAGCTTCCTTCTCATGCAGTACAAAAACCACCCTAGAGCCTTGCACCTTTTTTAAGGAGACAGGAACTAGCGGGTCCCTAGTGATACTTTCTTCTCCACACTTTGCTGAAAATGAGCGGTTTTCACCTGTTAGCACGGGTTGTAATTCTCCTGTCACACTGGCACGTTAGTTTCTGAATTTAAAGGACATTTTTCTTCTCAACGAGTAGAAAGAATCATAGTGGTTTGTACATTTTAACACTGTACTCATCACCGTCATACAATTTAGAAGTAATTCTAATGCTTGAATGAATAATCAGGAACAAAACCCCAAAATTACAAATATATAGAATGCAGAGGGCTTTTATTTTTTAGATGAGAATGCTACTTGAAATATTTTTTTTAAAAGTATTTGTTTTTACCCAAAAGTTCTGTGTTTTTTTTTCTTGCCTTTATCAACTCTCCCATTTGTAATTTAACACATAATATGGGTAAAAATGCTTGTTTGCTGCTGTGGCTTAATAATTTCTAGAAGCAATAAGTTTCCGAGCTTGAGAATCATATGTTTAGTTGATGGGGGTCATAAGGGGAAGCCTACAGAACAGCCCAGCACAACAGCTAAGTATCAGGCTTACAGTGCCAGAAAACAGACCTAGTACATGTGGCTTTTCCCTGAGGAGAGAAGTTCATATTTATTTATTTTTCTTGGATGAGCTGCAAAACTATAGGAAAAGTCAGTAAGCTGGAAACACTGAGTTGAAGACAAGAAACCCCCACGAGGTAACTGTATCGCGCCTGGACTGCCTACCTTTGGTTACACTGGGAGTTACAGTCGTGTTTTTTATATCAGGAGAGGCAGTTGTCTGTGCTGTCTGTGCAGGAAGGTCATTCCTACTTCGAGGTTGAAGTGCTTGAGTAAATTTAGGGGCACGACCTTGAAAAAAGTTTGGAGAAATCTTTATTTTTTTATCATTAGCAACTTGATTAAGGAAAGTTAATTTTCATAATGTTTTAGATATATTTATAGGATATTATGTCATAAATCCAGGGCATATCAAACTCACATATTAAAAACAGGCATATCTTTACCTAGTTTGGGATGAGCTGTTGTGTTCTTGAGGTTATTGCTGTTCCGAGGTGGAGGAGGCTGAGTAAGCTTTGGAAGACGGCCTTAAAAATGGTTCAGAAATGTTTATACATATTACTTTAAAAAAAATAATCGTTTAAAAAGACTAACGTTAAATGGTCAAGTCATCAATTCCTAAATCAATTCTGAAGAGCAATTTTAAATCTCAGAATCCAGATGGATAATTAAACTCTACATTAAATGTAGAAAAGCTAAGAGTTTCCAGCTTTTAAATATTTATTAATAAACAATCTTAGGAGAATACTGGGGAGCAGAATGCTGTTGGACTCCACAGCAATAATTCAATATGTGCCATCTTTAGTGCATTTAATAAGAATGTATAGATAGCCGACTATGTCAGGCACAGTGGTAGTTTTGTAGGATATAAGAGCAAATAACATCCAGGTGACAGTGGCACACACCTTTAATCCCAGCACTCGGAAGGCAGAGGCAGGCGGATCTCTGTGAGTTCGAGGCCAGCCGGTCTACAAGGTGACAGGACAGCCAGGGCTGTTACACAAAGAAACCTTGTCTTGAGAAACAAAACAAAACAAACAAAAGAATATATAACATTAAGATGTTATAAAATATTGAGTGAATTATTATAGTTTTTAATTACTTGAAAGTCAAAGTTACTTATGCTAAGGCTGCTGTTCAAATCTGCAGTGTACATATCTCATCACACAAAAACTGAAGATGAGTCTTTAAGACTCGAGTCGGAATATGATGCTACCTTTTCATTTGCAGTTTTAAACTGATATGCGACTTTTTTTTTTAAATCAGGAAAACAAATGAGCAATTCCTACTAGAGAAAGGACACTGAAAGGTTTCAAATACAAAGAATGGTATCCAACTGAAGTGACAGAGAGGGCCATTACCCTGGTCATTATGTCTGTGGACACGAACAGAAAGCCACAGTGTCCCATGTGTGCAGTTACTAAGTGCCGGTGCAGTGGGAAATGCAGAAGGGGAAGCAGTGCACACCACTGCTGTGCGCGCTGACTCTTTACCTTTGAGAGTAAACTGACATCCGAGTAGTTCCACTTTCAGGGCAATTTTCTGTTGCCACTGGACAGGGTTCACTCTAATGAAACGTGCAATAATTGGTGGCAAAAAGTTATTACGAACATCCTTGTCATAATCTTTGTTTCCTTGAAATATCTTTAAAAAATAACAAAAATTGGTATTTTACATCAAAAGAGACCAGAACTTGACTGCTCCACTTAAGCATGTTCAACAACATCTGTAAAGTATGACAACAGAACAGACTGCTCAAAAAATGACTTAATTACAAACTGGAGAAACAGTTATTAAGAAGCTGCACATTTTCCACTGGAGCTAATATGAGGGAAATATTAACACACCAACTATAAAAATGCTTTTAGGCTGGCTGAACAGGAGTGCTAACCCAGCAATCTGGGAGACGTTTCAAATGCAGCAACACAGTTAATTGAATCAATAAACTATCAGCCCCAGTCCCTGTGGAATTAATAATTATTTAAACATATTGATTCTACTTTAAAAGTGAAAAAGAGCTGACCATACAAGGGCCTGGTCGCAATGTTCACTCATGTGCACTATTCCGCCCTAGGCTGGACCTGAATGCAGACTGGCAAATGTAAACAAGCCTATAGCTCCACCTGCTGGACCTGCTATATTATGGCATTCCCCACATCACAACCCAGTTTTCAGTACTTGTTGCTTATATGAAGTAGCAGTAAGTGAAAGAATGTTCCCGTCTATATGATGACTGTAACTAAACAGCTAAAAATGTATTACAAAAATCATCTTTAAGTAAAAACATGATTTAAAGTGACATCTCATTCCCTTTCAAGCAAAACTATTTTATACTCTATATTAATATGAGCTGACTCCTATTTATAAAGAATTTTCACGTACTTGCCTTAAATGATTTCCAAGGCAGGGCACAGAAAGCGTGACTCATAGAATAAAAGTGGCCAGCAGTAGGGAGCTGACATGACTGAGTCCTCTACCTTAACCACAGGGCTGTACCAGCTAAGCAGGGCCTTGCTTTCCCCTCGTGCCAAATCAATGAGGTCCATTCTATTATAACCTAAGGTGAGAATATGCACATACTGGACAAGCCAGCACAAGTATGATAACTATTTTTTCTGGGCCCATCTACAGGTAACTAAATTATATACTTTTAAAGATACATTAAGATCTGTAATATTCTATAGGGTTTGCTCTGAGCATCCAATAACCTCCACTTCTGTAAACTTCTATGATTTCCTCAGATACTCCTCTGAAATAGAACAAAGGCAGAAATTGCAGTTTTGTTATTAGGGAACAGGAATTAACCGAAGCACCATTTCAGGACAAAACTAGGCTGGGCTATATGAGACCCTGTCTCAAAAGCAAAATGCTATAGTTGATCTATCAACATTTACTGAGAATCTGGTGCACAGGGAGGTTTGTAAGACACCCGTAGGAGAAATAAAAACAGAAATAAAACCCTACTCAAGGAGTATGTCATATAGGGCATTATCTCACACACACTCTCTCATTCTCCCCCTACACATAAATGCACACAAAGATGGTTTAATATAATGGAAGCAATAGATTATGAAAGTTTAGGAGATATATTGATCATGTTTTCTGGAAATAAAAGCAAATGTAGGCTCTGTATGTATGCAGACTTAAAAGATGTGTGAAAATACATCAATTACCCAAGAAGACAGCAGAAGGACAGATTTAAGTGAGGAGAAAGAGTGCTGTTTGATGCA
This sequence comes from Ondatra zibethicus, assembly GCA_004026605.1. Taxonomy (NCBI): domain Eukaryota; kingdom Metazoa; phylum Chordata; class Mammalia; order Rodentia; family Cricetidae; genus Ondatra; species Ondatra zibethicus. The sequence continues at coordinate 56,243 of PVIU01012208.1, forward strand.
AATCAATGTAAGATGTCCTCTGCTGTCTGTAATTGAGTGGCAGGAGCTGGACCCCAGCCATACACAACTGAGAAAATGGGAAAGTGCATGACGGACTCAAGACACTGGGCAACAGGAAGCAGAGGGTAAGTAAGAACCACAGAGAAGGAAAACAGTCAAGGCGAGCCCTGCTCATCAGTGCCGACTGGTTACAGGGCAAGAGTATCCCATATGGAACGGGCTGCTCTATTAGTGGCGCAGACAGAGTGAGAGACCATGAGGCCAGCAGATATCTATAATTCCTTGGGTAGAGTTCAGTAGAGCAGGAAGCTGGAAAGGAACAGAGTGATGGCAGCAGGAAAGGATGAGCTAGACAAGGTTAGTAGGCTCTACAAGGGGGTTTCCCTTAAGCCTTCAGCCATAAGCAAAGACACAGCTTAGAGTCAGAAAAAGAACCTCAGGCCCAGTAAACAATCTTAAAATGACACAGGCCTCAAAATACTCTACATCTCTAGTACACACAATGGAGAAGTCTCATAATGCATGTGATGTTGTCTCAATGGTATCTGGCAAGTTAGAACCCAAAGCTGCTCATTGCCTAGCAATTCTTAAAGTCAAGACCTGAATAGAAAAAAAATGTTTTATGACAGCTTAATTGCATCCCAGAATAAAGCTCAAACACATATAAAGAATTATGATAATAAAAGCACCCAGCAGCAATCAATGGCATAGTGACTGGCATTGTGATATGAAGGATAGAGCTACTGGATAAGCACACCAAAAGAGTTATATGCTCAATGTTCCATGTACCTATGAAGAAAGACATGAAAGAAAATTTAAAACTCAAGGTGAAAATAAAGAAGGGAAAATACAGTACTGGAGCTAAAAATACATTAGATGGGGCTAAAAGATTAGATACTGCAGAAGAAAGACAATAGAAAGACAAAAAAGTAGGAAATCTCCAAGCTAAGTCATGAAGAGGTGAAAAGATTTTAATGAAAGAAAAGAAAAAAACCAGAGCACCAGGGCCACTGTGAGGTTGCCTCCAGGGATTATGAAATATGCGTGGTGAGAAGAACTGAAGGGAAACACTGCACGTCTCACTGAGAGAAAATGCCATCTTCACCTCCCTTGGGGATAGAGATTCCTCCTCTTAAAGATTCTCTCAAGGATCACTGGCCAGAAACCAGGGAGTGGGACAAACAACCGGGTGAGATACTTCTACCTCCTCTTCCACTTTCTTACCTGCTTGGCCAGTTCCAGTATCTCCACAATCTTTTGCTGAGACAAAAATGTCTAAGTATCACAGAAATTATGGAAATTCTGCACACAGGAAAATCTGATTTGTACTGACACAGACATTGGCAAGGGAATCTCACAATGGCCTTTCAATCTTTATTGTTCTTTCTTTAGCTTTCGGCTCTGACTCCCTCTCCCCTTGTCTATAGTTGAAATCTGAGAAGAAAGTTAAGACTCCATCATTTGATGGACTTTAGAAATACGATAAATTGAATGTAACTGTTTAAAAATTCTTACTCTAGTAGCCAAATGCTTAGATAAAAATTCAGTAACAAAAATCAGTACTTATACAATTAGAAAGATCTGGAATCCCCAACAATTTTCTAAGCCTATTTATAAGGTAAAGACAGTAACAAACAGTACCTAGAATACCCAGAAGAGAGCAGTGTAAGGCATGATATGAACATATTTAACTATGAACTAGCAAGCTTCTGTAACTTCAGCCAAGGCCACTTTACCTTGTCCTGCTCCACCCCAGGTTCTCTGTATACAGTCCATTTCTGCCCATCGTCACTGTACAGAACTCTATAGGCAGACACATAGTAATTGTGTTCTACCATGGTAGATCCAGTGGTTACAATACCTGGGAACAAAGAATTATTTTCATCAGTGCACAGGCAGAGACTCCCAAAGTCAGCTATAAACACCTGTGATGCACCCTGCAAGTATTCCTGCCAGTGGCTTATTTCCATCTCTGTGGGCAGTTTTCATTGCAACAGCTACTAAGCCCCGGCTCTGCTCCTTCGGAGAAAGGAAGAATTATGGGCACGTGTGAGGGAAGAACTATTGCGCCTTGACCACTTGTATTCATATCATTAGAAGATACATTTCAACTACCAAGAATGATTTTCTGGGAAAGAACATCAAGCATGAGGTATCTTCAGTACGAAGGCAAAATGAATCTTTTAGCCTAAGTCTCTAAAGCAATCTCCATCATACTGATGGCCACTGAGTCAGCCTACATTAAATTTGTACTCAGCACATGTGGAACCTAAGTTTCTTCTAGCACTTTAGATGCACTCTCCTTAGCTATTAATTCCTTAATAACTGTAAGAGGTGTCAAAACTCACTTAACTGAAACTCTACCTTAAAAGGATCATCTTAAAAATAAAATAGAACTACTAAAAATTAAATGCAAATTCTGCTTTTGATAAAATTTATGAAAGCATCCCCAGCAACATTAATACCCGTGGGGAAAACTGAAGTGCAAGCTCTATTAATTTTCAGTGACCTAATTTCTGAACATTTCAGCTGTCGTGGGTTTCCAAATAAAACCCGTGCTAGTGGTGCTGCAGAAAGCGTGTCTCTCACCTGTTATCTTCTTCTCCTTATTCAGGTCAATTTGCAGCCACTGATGCTCATCCGTGGCAAAAGCAGCCCATGGAGGCCCAGGTTTTCTCAGCCTGGCCTTCTCTGGTTTCCAGCTGTTCTCATGCCCCATGTGGTCAGTCCACTCCAGCACAGATGATGCGGTTATCTGGGGGTCGGCAATCACCCCAGATTCCATCCCCAGAGTCCCATAACAGCCTTAAGTAGAGAGGAAAATCCATTTGGTTTCTAGAGGTAAATTTGAGATCTCTATAGCAGTGCTTCTAGAGACTTGTGACTGTACAACCAAGCAGCTGCTTCCTGGGCCTTGGCCTCTGTGTCCCACCAGAAACCTACAAACCCACACTTGTCCCTTGCTGTCTATAAGGGACCAGTTCTGAACAGCCCATGCTCCCTGACAGTTACTAAAATCTGCAAATGCTCAAGCATTTTATATAAAATGTGATAGTATGGGTACATAGTATGTTATCTGGCAACTTTAAGTCACCTCTGGGCTACATACAATGTGAAAGAAAATATAAATGGGATGTATATAACTGTAACACTATATTGCTTAGGGAAAAACAATATGGGGAAAATTTCTGTGCATGTACCTAGCACAGAGACAAGATTTCCTCTAAATCTTTCCAATCTGTAGGTGTGAAAGCCATGGATTTGAGGGTCGACTAGATGTATTTACAAGCATTAGCTCTTAAGTCTGCAGAGATACACCACGTCTCTGGGGTCCCCGGAAGGCGAGAAGGCAACTTCCTCCTGGACCTTTCATAGGTTTTGTTCATGTGGTATATCTTCTTGTAAAGCTTTCCCCATCTGACTTCAAACTTTCAGACCAGTAGAATGAATGCTTTCTTCAGACAACTTCTTTGTTTGTTTGTTTTTTGAGACAAGGTTTCTCTGTGTAGCTTTAGAGTGAACTCACAGAGATCTACCTGCCTCTGCCTCCCAAGTGCTGGGATTAAAGGCATGAGCCACCACTGCCCAGCTAGCCTGACCTTTATATAATTAGGTCCTTATTTTACTCATGCTCTTCTTGAAAGCAAATGAGAAAGAATAAACAATTCAGCAGTTACTGGGTGCATGATGGTGCTCAAAACAACATTAGCTATTATACAAAGACGATGGCCCAAGTGCATGGAAGGCTTACCACTTGTCTTAAATGTAAACAGACTCGGAGATAGATAGCCCCTGAAAGAGAAAAAGGGTCTCATGTGATACTCAGTTAACATGTAGCTTCCCTGTATTAATCACAGTGAAATGTTCATTTCTCCTGTTGTTAAAGGGCTAAGAAGAATCCATGACTACAAATCAAGCAACATGCATTTTAAAAAGTTTCTTTTTCCCTGAGGAAGACAACCTGTGAAATTACCACAAACAACTTTTTCTGTAAATCCAGCTAGCATCTAGGTTCACAGGCAACTGTACAAATATGCCGTGTAACCTTTAATTCTTATTTTATTCCTTTCTCATGAAATAAATACATAAAACTTTTGTTCTCTTTAATTCTGTGAAAGAACATGAAAAGGGGTATTTCAGAGAATGAGGTGAGACTCAAGCATCCTCGTAAGCACACAAGAATTGGCTACTAGTAAAGAGACTGCATTTTCTTTAGAGAAAATCAGCACGTCTGAGGTGAGCTGTGGCATCACATCTGGACTTCAAAGGAAAGGGCAAGATGGGTGAGCTGATGAGGACAGAAGGGTCAGACAAGAGAAAAACTTGCCTGTTACAGAACAAAAGACTCCACGAGACCTGGAGGATGTTCAGTTACTCTCCTCCCTTAACACAATGCTTAAATGGTCACAAGAGGATGCAAATTATTATTATTATTATTTTCTGATAGGGTCTCTCTCGTTAGCCTATGCTGGCCTTGAATTCACTAAATAGCTCAACTTGACTGTAAACTCTGGATTTCCTTGCTTCCCCTGCCTAAGCCTGGGAACTGCAAGCATGTGACACCACGCCCACCTTGTGCTCCGCCAGAGACCTACAAACATGCAGTTGTCCCTTGTGCTCCGCCAGAGACCTACAAACATGCAGTCGTCCCTTGTGCTCCACCAGAGACCTACAAACATGCAGTTGTCCCTTGTGCTCCGCCAGAGACCTACAAACATGCAGTTGTCCCTTGTGTCCCGCCAGAGACCTACAAACATGCAGTTGTCCCTTGTGT
>PVIU01012209.1:0-61071 GCA_004026605.1 Ondatra zibethicus
CCAAGGCAGTTTCTTTATTCATTAACCAATACAGGCAACACATAGACAGAAGGACCTTCCACACCATTTCCCCTTTTCTGTTTAAACAAAAAGGAAGGCTTTAACATAGTAAAATTACATATAACAAAACAGATATCAAGCAAGAATTGTAGTTACAACATTTATATCTACTTTATCTTTTATCATAACTAAGAAAACTATAACTATCTATCTATTCTTCAACTCCATCAAAGACTCCAGAAGGATATAATATTACCTAAGTAAACAGGAAGTGCATTGTAAGCAACTTCCAAAACTCTAGGAATGACAGAGACATCTTGCTGCCTGGACAGTCACCCAAAGTTCTTCTGTACAATTGGGGCATCCATCTTCAGCCCACTGGCCCATAGTATCTAGCAGACTTTTCTACAAAGCAGGAAATTTCAAAGACAGTTCCACCTATACCGGAAGTCTGTCATATTTTCTTCTGTATCCTGTAGAATGTCTGGCAGACTCTTTCATGAAGCAAGAACCCCAAAGGATCATCTCACCTTTGGGCAAGTTCAACAGTCATTTCTCTGTGGGTCCTGCATGTCTAGTGAAGCAGTCCAGGCAAGAGCAGTTTCTTGCCCAAATGGCTAACCAACTCCATAAGGAGCCTCTTTGATGTCCATCATTCTTTTGAAGTAGCTTGTGCTGCCAGAAGCAGATGTGTCTCATTGTCATGAAAAGTCCTAGATTTTTAAAACATTTAAATGCCATATTCTGAAGGTCTCTGAAAGATTTGAAGAATACCTATCTAACTAAAATATATCTCTATACATCTAGAAAATCTAACTAACATGACTATAAGCTTAAATATTATAAATGAGTATCTATTAACTTATACTTCTTAATTATAAATTGCATTTTTAAATGAGCTACACAAGCACAATACCTTAATCAAGATCAGAAATACATATACATATAACAAAATTGACCTTAAATTTGTATCAATAAACCAAGATCCATATCAATGCAAATTATTCATATCTATATCATACCCCCTTTAAATGTAAACAAATAATTACAAACAATATTTGGGAATATGGGTGTAGTTATTTCTCTCCAAACTGCTTCCTGCTCTTTGGGGGCGCTGTTAATCAGGTCTTTTATGGTGTATCCTGTGCACTAGGTTTATCTCAGTCAGCAGCTGGGCAAAGTATTTTCTTTGTGGGGGTGATCACAGCAACCTTTCAGGGGATCTTTTCCAATGAAACCATATTGGTCTAGAAGCAATATACAGGTTCTCATCTTCTGTGAAAATAAAAGAAGAACCTATTTTCTAAAGCACCATATCTGTAGACACAAATTCTGAAGTCAAGATACCTTTATAATATATGTGCTGATTTAGCTTAGCAGCCCATACAATGAAATATCTCTCTGTACTTAGCTCCTTCACAGCCAAAAAATTCAAAGAAAACACAATAATATATATAATCCAAACCCTCTGTGAATTTTCAAATTTAAGTAGCTTATTTTTCTTTACTCATTTTAATCTATAACTATCTGTACTCTGTCTCTTTAAAGACTCCACCCTTTTTAAAGGCATTAACTTTATTTTATGACCCTCTATATACTTTTTCTTTTCTCTTCCAAGCCTATGTACATTTATCCAATACTGTGACCCATTTAGAGGACTTTTATGTCTGAATATGTCCTATTGTGAATCTGTAATTCTTTACTGTCCAAGAACACTTCTTAAAATGCTAAGCACCTCTTAAAAACTTCATCTGCACCATTGTTAGGGGTAATATGGTACTTCCTGTTTGCCTGCCAAGTCTAAAACTTAAGCTGTGCTATTACTATGATATATATGGTAGTTCCTGCTGGCTCTGCACAGTCAAGCATGGTGGAGCCTCTTGTGCCTCTGATCCGCAGACACTACCCCAGTCTCAAGTACACAGCCAGTCCATTAAGCAAGCTGCAGCAGTCTGCTCACAAACCCCATTCAAATGTTTCATGTCCCAAAAGAGCCAGAGGTCACACTGGCAGCATGGCTCAGAATGCCAGCATTTTAAAACCACCACTTTTTTCCTGCTGCAGCTGAGTCAGGAAAATCTCTCTTAATGGAGCTGTGGAAAGGTGCCAGGAAACAGCAAGAAGCTGTGTTAAACTCTGTATTTTTTTGTCTAGTGGTGTAGGAGTTCCTTCTGTATTTCTATTGCTTTCATTGGTTAAATAAAGAGACTGCCTTGGCCTTTTGATAGGGCAGCCCTTACGTGGGCAGAGTAGACAGAACAGAATGCTGGGGAGAAGGGAAGAGAGGCAGACGTCATGCTTCTCCTGCCCTAGAATGAATGCTGGTTAAACTCATGCCAGTAAACCACATCCTTGTGGTGACATACAGATTATTAGAAATGGGTTAGAACAGGATGTGAGAGTTAGCCAAGAAGAGGCTGGAACTAATGAGCCAGGCAGTAAATTAATGAATACAGTTTCCGTGTAATTATTTCGGGTATAAGCTAGCTGGAACCAAAAGCAGGCCAGTGACCAGGATCTGGACAGCCTGCTCCTCCTCATGCAACAGTCTAGAATTCCTTTTGAAGTCCTCTCAGGTTTTACATGGAGTTAGTTGACTACATTGGAGCAGCAATTTGTAGGAGGAGAGCCCGCCTGTTATTTCTGGTTTCCCAGAACTGAAATAACCACACAGAAAATGTGTTAATTAAATCACTGCTTGGCCCATTAGCTCTAACTTCTTATTGGCTAACTCTTACATATAAATTTAACCCATTTCTATTAATCTATGTATCACCACGTGGCAGTGGCTTACTGGATAAGTTTCAGCATGTCTTACTCTGGCAAAGGATCCATGGTGTCTCCTGACTCTGCCCTTCTTTCTCCCTGCATTTAGTTCCATCTCCCCGCCTACCTAAGTTTTGCCCTATCAACAGGCCAAGGCAGTTTCTTTATTCATTAACCAAGAAAAGCAACACACAGACATAAAGACCTCCTATACCAGGAGCTATGTATGTTTTTCTTACGGTTCACCTTGTTACTTGGCTTCTATAGGATCATGAACTATAGGCTCAATGTCCTTTGCTTTACAGCTAGTATTCACTTATGAATGAGTGCATACCATGTTCATCTTTCTGGGTCTGGGTTACCTCAGTCAGGATGTTTTTTTTCTAGTTCTATGTATTTGCATGCAAATTTCAAGATGTCATTGTTTTTTACTGCTGAGTAGTACTCTAATGTGTCAATGTGCCACATCTTCTTTATTCGTTCTTCAGTTGAGGGGCATCTAGGTTGTTTTCAACTATTACAAATAATGCTGCTATGAATATAGTTGAACAAATGTCCTTGTAGTATGATTGAGCATCTTTGGGTATATGCCCAAGGTTGATATATTGCTGGGTCCTGATGTAGGTTGATTCCCAATTTTCTGAGAAGCTGCCATACTGATTTCCAATGTGGTTGTACAAGTTTGCATTCCCACCAGCAATGGAGTAGTGTTTTCTTACTCCACATCCTCTCCAGCATAAGCTATCATTGGTGTTTTTCATCTTAGCCATTCTGACTGGTGTAAGATAGTATCTCAGAGTCGTTTTGGTTTGCATTTCCCTGATGGCTAAGGATGTTGGACATTTCCTTGACTGTCCTTCAGCCATTTGAAATTCTTCTGCTGAGAATTCTGTTTAGTTCAGTACCCCATTTTTTAATTGGGTTATTCACAATTTTGATGTCTAACTTCTTGGGCTTTTTTATATAATTTGGAGATCAGTCCTCTGTCTGATTTGGGTTTGGTAAAGGTCTTTTCCCATTCAGTAGGCTGCCTTTTTATCTTATTGACTGTGTCTTTGCTTTACAGAAGCTCTCAGTTTCAAGAGGTCTCATTTACTTATTGTTGCTCTCAGTGTCTGTGCTACTGGTGTTATATTTAGAAAGTGGTCTCCTATGCCAATGCATTGAAGGCTACTTCCCAATCTCTCTTCTATCAGGTTCAGTGCGGTCAGACTTATATTGAGGTCCTTAATCCATTTGGACTTGAGTTTTGTGCATGTGGATAGATATGGATCTAATTTCATTCTTCTACATGTTGATATCCAGTTATGCCAGCACCATTTGTTGAAGATGCTTTCTTTTTTCCATGGTATAATTTTAGCTTCTTTGTCATAGGTGTGTGGATTAACATCCATGTCTTTGATTCAATTCCATTGGTCAACCTGTCTGTTTTTAAGCCAATACCAAACTGTTTTCATTACTGTAGATCTATAATAGAGCTTGATGTCAGGGATGGTGATGCCTCTGGAAGTTCCTCTATTGTAGAGGATTGTTTTTGCTATGTTTGGTTTTTGTTTTTCCATATAAAGTTGATCATTGTTTTTTCAAGGGTCTGTGAAGGATTGTGTTGGGATTTTGATGGGGATTGTTTTGAATCCATAGATTACTTTTAGTAGGATTACCATTTTTATTATTTGATCCTACCTATCCAAGAGCATGGGAAATCTTTCCATTTTCTGGTATCTTCAATTTCTTTCTTTAAAGATGTAAAATTCTTGTGGAAAAGGTCTTTCACCTCTTTGGTTAGTATTACCACAAGACATTTTATGTTATTTGTGGCTATTGTAAAGGGTGATGTTTCGCTGATATCTTCTTTTATACATTGGGGGGGGGAGAAGGACGGTGGAGGAGAACTTGAGGGAATGGGATGTTTGAGATGGAGGAAGGACAGATATGAGAGCAAGGAAAGAGATATCTTGATTGAGGGAGCCATTATGGAGTTAGCAAGAAACCTGGCTCTAGAAAATGCCCAAGAACACACAGGGATGACCCCAGCTAAGACCCTAAGCAATAGAGGAGAGGATGTCTGAACTGACCTTACCCTGTAGTCAGACTGAGGATTATCTTAAATATCACCATAGAACCTTCGTCCAACAACAGATTTGGGGAACAGAGGCAATGACCCATATTGGAGCACTGGACTGAACTCCAAAGATCCAGTTGAAGAGTGGAGGGAGTGAGAGTATGAGCAAGGAATACAAGACCATGGAGGGGTCATCCAATGAGACAGTTTGATTGAGCTAATGGTAGCTCACCAACTCCAACTGGACTGGGAGTGAACGAGCATGGGAAAAACCAAGCCCCCCTGAAGGGGGTTGACAGCTGGGGCAGACTGAGGGGCCACTGATAGTGACACTGGGCTGTGTCTCTACTTGCATAGAACAGCTTCATGGGATCCTATTCTCTTTGTATGTAAACCTTGCTCAACCTAGACGTAATAGGGAGGGCCTTGGACTTTCCACAGGGTGGGAGGCATGGCACCCCCTTAGAGTTGGAAGGGTGGGGAAGGGTCTGTAAAGGGAGAGTGAGGGGATTGGGAGGAGGAGAGGGAGTGAGAATTTGGATTGGTAATTTTTAATTAATAAAAAAGGAAAAATAAAATAAAACATGCTAAAAGCAAAAAAAAGAAAAGAAAGAAAAAATACATTTTTATTGATATTTGTTGAGGTCTACATTTTTCTCTGCCTCTCCCCTTCCCCTTTCAATCCTCACCAAAGGTCCCCAATCTCCCAATTTACTCAGGAGATCTTGTGTTTTTCTACTTTCTGCATCCCATGTAGATGATATCTATGTAAGTCTCTCTAGTGTCTGCATTGTTGTCTAAGTTCTTTAGGATTGTGGTTTGTAGGCTGGGATTCTTTGCTTTATGTTTAAAAAACACCTATCAGTGAGTACATGTGATAATTGTCTTTCTGTGCGTGTGTTACTTCACTCAAAATAATGCTTTCTACCTCCATCCATATTCCTGCAAAATCAAGCTGTCGTTATTTTTTTCTGCTGTGTAGTACTCCATTATGTAAATGTACCACATTTTCCTCATCCATTCTTCAGGCGAGGGGCATTTAGGTTGTTTCCAGGTTCTGGCTATGACAAACAAAGCTGCTATGAACATAGTTGAGCACATGTCCTTGTTGCACGATTGAGCAACCTTTGGATATATACCCAAAAGTGGTATTACTGGGTCTTGAGGAAGGTTGTTTCCTAATTTTCTGAGAAATCACTACTCTGACATCCAAAAGGGTTGTACCAACTTGCATTCCCACCAGCAATGCGGAAGTGTTCCCTTTTCCCCACATCCTCTCCAGCATAAGTTGTCATTTGTGTTTTTGATTTTGGCCATTCTTACAGGTATAAGATGGAATCTCAGAGTTGTTTTGATTTGCATTTCTCTGATGACTAAGGATGTTGAACATTTCCTTAAGTGTCTTTCAGCCATTTTAGATTCCTCTGTTGAGAGTCCTCTGTTTAGGTCTGTACTCCATTTTTTATTGGATTATGTGATCTTTTGGTGTTCAATTTCTTGAGTTCTTTGTATATTTTGGAGATCAGAGCTCTGTCTGATGTGGGGTTAGTGAAGATCTTTTTCCATTCTGTAGGCTGTCATTTTGTCTTGTTGACCATGTCCTTTGCTTTACAGAAGCTTTTCAGTTTCAGGAGGTTCCATTTATTAATTGTTTCTCTCAGTGTCTGTGCTGCTGGGGTTATATTTAGAAAGTGGTTCCCTGTGCCAATGCATTCAAGTGTACTTCCCACTTTCTCCTCTATAAGGTTCAGTGTGGCTGGCTTTATGTTGAGGTCTTGGATCCATTTGGACTTGAGTTTGTGTCTGGTGATAGATATGGGTCTATTTTCATTCTTCTATGTGTTGATATCCAGTTATGCCAGCACCACTTGTTAAGTATGCTTTCTTTATTCCATTGGATATATCTTGCTTCTTTGTCAAATATCAGGTGTTCGAAGGTGTGTGGATTGATATCCAGGTCTTCTATTTGGTTCCATTGGTCCTCCTGTCTGTTCTTAAGCCAATACCAGGATGTTTTCAGTACTGTAGTTCTGTAGTAGGGTTTGAAGTCAGGGATTGTTATGCCTCCAGACATTCTTTTATTGTACAGGATTGTTTTGGCTATCTTGGGTTTTTTGCTTTTCCATATGAAGTTGAGTACTGTTCTTTCAAGGTCTGTGAAGAATTTTGCTGGGATTTTGATGGGCATTGTGTTGAATCTGTAGATTGCTTTTGGTAAGATTGCCATTTTTACTATGTTAATTCTGCCTACCCAAGAGCTTGGGAGATTTTTCTACTTTCCGGTGTCTTCTAAATTTCTTTCTTCAAAGATTTAAAGTTCTTGTCATACAAGTCTTCTACTTGTTTGGTTAGAGTTACTCCGAGATATTTCATGCTATTTGTGGCTGTTGTGAAGGGTGTTGATTCTCTGATTTCTTCCCCAGCCCTTTTATCATCTGTGTATAGGAGGGCTACTGATTTTTTGAATTAATCTTGTATTCTGCTACATTGCTGAAACTATTTATGAGTTGTAGATGTTCCTTGGTAGAATTTTGGGATCACTTATGTAAACTATCATATCATCAGCAAACAGTAAGAGTTTGACTTTTCCAATTTGTATCCCCTTAATTGCCCTTCGGTTTTTGTTGCTCTAGCTAGGACCTCAAGACTATATTGAATAGATATGGAGAGAGTGGACAACCTTGTCTGGTTCCTGATTTCAGTTGAATCGCTGGGAGTTTCTCTGCATTTAGCTTGATGTTGGCTGTTGGCTTGCTGTATATTGCCTTTATTATGTTTAGTTATGTTCCTTGTATCCTTGCTCTCTCCAAGACCTTCATCATGAAGGGATGTTGTATTTTTTCAAATGCTTTTTTGGCATCTAATGAGATGATCATGTGGTTTTTATTTTTCAGCTTGTTTATACGGTGGATTACATTGATAGATTTTCGTATGTTGAACCACCCCTGCATCTATGGGATGAAGCTGACTTGATCATGGTGGATGATGGTTCTGATGTGTTCTTGGATTTGATTTGCTAGTATTTTATTTAGTATTTTTGCATCAATGTTCATGAGTAAGTTTGGTCTGTAATTCTCTTTCTTAGTAATGTCTTTCTGTGGTTTGGGTATCAGGGTAATTGTAGCCTCATAGAAAGTTTGGCAATGTTCCCTCTGTTTCTATTGTGTGGAATAATTTGAGGAGAATTGGTATTAGTTCCTCTTTAAAATTCTTGTAAAATTCTGAGCTGAAACCATCTGGTCCTGGGCTTTTTTTGGTTGTGAAACATTTGATGACTGTTTCTATTTCTTCAGCAGTTATAGGTGTGTTTAATTTGCTTATATGGTCTTGCTTTAATTTTGGTAAGTGATATTTATCCAGAAATTTGCCCATTTCCTTTAAGTTTTCCAATTTTGTGGAGTACAGGTTTTCAAAGTATGACCTGATAATCCTCTGTATTTCCTCCTTGTCTATTGTTATGTCCACCTTTTCATGTCTGATTTTGTTAATTTGGATATTCTCTCTCTGCCTTTTGGTTAGTTTTGATAAGGATTTGTCTATTTTGTTGATTTTCTTGAAGAAGCAACTCTTTCTCATTGATTCTTTGTATTGTTTTCTTTGTTTATATTTTGTTGATTTAATCTCTCAATTTGATTATTTCCTGCCGTCTAGTTCTCTTATGTGAGTTTGCTTCTTTTTGTTCTAAAGTTTTCAAATGTTCTGTTAATTCTCTAGTGGGGGTTTTTCCAGCTTCTTTGTGTAGGCATTTAGTCCTATGAACTTGCCTCTTAACAATGCTTTTATTGTGTCCCATAAATTTGGGTATGTTGTGTGGTCATTTTCATTGAATTTTAGGAAGTCTTTAATGTCCCCCCTTTATTTCTTCCTTGACCCATTGATGAGTCAGGTGAGCATTGTTTAATTTCTATGTGTTTGTGGGTTTTCTGGAATTAATATTGCTGTTGACTTCTAGTTTTAAACCATGGTGATCTGATAAGGTACATTGGGTTATTCCAATTTTTTTGTATTTGTTGAGATTTGTTTTGTTACCGAGTATGTGGTCAGTTTTTAAGAAGGTTCCATGAAGTCCTGAGAAGGAGGTATATTCTTTTATGCTTGGATAGAATATTCTATAGATGTCTGTTAAGTCCATTTGAGTTATAATATCTGTTAGTTCTCTTATTTCTCTGTTCAATTTTTGTCTGATTGACCTCTCCAGTGGTGAGAGCAGAGTGTTGAAGTCTCCCACTATTAGTGTGTGGGGTTTGATATATGATTTAAGCTTTAGAAGTGTTTCTTTGACATATGAGGGTGCCCTTGTATTTGGGGCATAGATGTTCAGTATTGAAATTTCCTCCTGATGGATTTTTCCTGTGACTAATATGAAATTACCTTCTTTGTCTCTTTTGACTGATTTTAGCTTGAAGTCTATTTTGTTAGATATTAGGATAGTTATACCCGCTTGTTTCTTAGGTCCATTTGATTGGTATTTTTCCCCAACCCTTTACTCTGAGACAATGTCTGTCTTTGAGGTTGAGATGCATTTCTTGTATGCAGAAGAAGGATGGATTCTGTTTTCATATCCAATTGTTTAGCCTGTGCCTTTTTATGGGTGAGTTGAATCCATTTACATTAAGGGATATTAATGACCCATGGTTGTTATCTCCTGTTAATTTAGTTTTCATCGTTGTTGATGTTAATTTGTGCATTTTTTCTTCTTCGGGATTTGCTGTAATGATATCATCAATTGTCTGTGTTTTTGTTGATGTAGCCATCTTCCTTGGGTTGGAGATTTTCTTCTAGTATTTTGTGTAGGGCTGGGTTTGTCACTAGGTATTGGTGAAATCTAGATTTGTCATGGAATATCTTGTTTTGTCCTTCTTTGGTGATTGACAGTTTTGCTTTGTATAATAGTCTGGGCTAGCATCTGTGGTCTCTTAATGTCTGCATAATGCTTGACCATGACTTTCTGGCATTATTGTCTCCAATGAGAAGTCAGGTGTAATTCTGATAGGTCTACCTTTATATGTTACTTGGCCTTTTTCCTTGGCAGCTGTTAATATTCTTTCTTTACTTTGTATGTTTAGTGTTTTGATTATTATGTGGCGAGAGGACTTTTTTTTTGATCCAATCTATTTGGTGTTCTGTAAGCTTCTTGTATCTTCATAGACATATCTTTCTTCAGGTAGGGAAAGTTTTCGTCTACGATTTTGTTAAATAAATTTTCTGTGTCTTTGAGTTGAACTTCTTTTCCTTCTTCTATACCTATTATTTTAAGATTTGACCTTTTTATGGTTTCCTATATTTCCTGGATATTTTGGGTTAAGCTTTTGTTAGATTTAATGTTTTCTTTAACTGATGAGTCTGTTTCCTCTATTGTATCTTCAGTGCTTGAGATTCTCTCTTCCATTTCTTGTATTCTGCTCTTCATACTTGCATTTGTGGTTCCTCATCTTTTTCTCATGATTTCTGTTTCTATATTTCCTTCAGCTTGTGTTTTCTTTGTTGTTTCTATTTCAGTTTTCAGGTCCTGGATAGTTTTTTTTTTATGTTTGATTTCTTTTTCTTGGTTTTCTTTAAGTGATTTGCTGATATCTTCCAATTTTTTGTTTCTTTTTTTCCTCCATTTCTTTAAGGGAATTTCTCATTTCATCTTTAAGAATTTCAAGCATTCTCTTGAAGTTATTTTTTAGACAGTTTTCTTCTGGTTCATCCATATTTTGTTATTCAGGTCTTGCTTTTGTAACGTCTTTAGGTTTTACTGTTATTGTGTTGCTTTTTGCGGGTAGTGTGTGATATTATCTTTTCTACTCATCTTTTCCTCTAATAGGTGTGGTTGAGGCTGTCTGAGTTTCTGTTGAATAATCTTCTAGGTGCCAGTGAATACAAAGCTCAGATGGTTGTTCCTCATGGTACAGTCAGTGTCACAGTTCTAGTTACCCTGTTGGTTATTCCTGCTCCTGAAGATAGCTCAGTGCTCCTGTGCTTTTCTCTGCTTTCTTGGAGTTTCCTTTCTCAGGCCTACTTTGGCCTAGGCTGCTGGCTTTGATCTGATTCTGTAAATCCTGGTCTGGATTCCCTCCTGAAGAAGTCCCTGGGTTGGAGCTGGACTTGGAAAGTTTTCTGGTTCTAGTCTACTGCCTCAGAGGTCCCAGGCATGGGTGTGCCCGAACCTACAGAGGACCTGCTTACTTCCTCACAGGTCCCAGACTCATGAGCAGACCTGCAGGGGTTCCAGGTTTCTGCCTATTCCCTTTGATGTCCCAGACCAATGCCCGAACCCACAGAGGTCCTGACTCAGGCCTATACTCTCTGAGGTCCCAGACTCATGCCTGGCCCCACCAAGATCTCTGGTTCCTGCCTATTCCCTCGGAGGACCCAGGTTCACTCATGCACAGGGTGACAGAGGTCCTGGCTCAGTCTAGTTCCTTGGAGGTCCTACACTCTCTTCCAGACCCACTGGAATGTTGGCTTAGGTCTACTCCCTTGAAGTTCCCGGATTCATGTCCGGACCCTCAGCAGTCTCTGGCTCTGGCTCACTTGCTCAGCAGTTACTCCCCTGTACCTGTTCCAGTGGAGATCATTGACTCTGGATCTGGTCGCTGGCTCAATCCTGATCTGCCCGTGTCCCAGGACTGGGTTTGCTCCTGGCTTCTACTCCTGGTGGAGCTTGTTCTCTCTGTCCTAAGTAGCTGGTTCAGTCCCACTCCGGTTCTGGTGGAGATCACAGACTATGAGTCAGGCATTGGCTCAGTCCTGGTCTGCCAGTGTCCCAGGACTGGGCTGGCTCCCTGGACTAGATTTGCTCCTAGCTTCTGCTCCCAGTGGAGATTGTTTCCTCAGGCCCTCTCTGTCCTAGGTGTCTCCTTTAGTTCAGTTCCACTCCTGTGGAATTTGTTGCCCAAGGTAGAATTCCTTGCCTCAGGGCAACTTTGGCCTAGGTTACTGGCTTTGACCTGTATCTGTAAATCCTGGTCTGGATTTCCTTCTGCAGAAGACCCTGGGTTGGAGTTGGACCTGGAAAGGTTTCTGGTTCCAGTCTACTGCCTCAGAGGTCCCAGGCTCGGGTGAACCCGAACCCGCAGAGGACCTGCTTACTTCCTCAGAGATCCCAGACTCATGCTCAGACCTGCAGGGGTTCCAGGTTTCTGCCTATTCCCTTTGATCTCTCAGACCAATGCCCAAACCCGCAGAGGTCCTGGCTCAGGCCTACTCTCACTGAGGTCCCAGACTCATGCCTGGCCCAACCGAGATCTCTGGTTCCTGCCTATTCCCTCGGAGGACCCAGGTTCACACACACCCAGGCTGACAGAGGTCCTGGCTCAGGCCTAGTTCTTCTCTGATTTTTTTTCTCAGCTTCTTTATCATTTGTATAAAGGAGAACTATTGATTTTTTGAGTTGTTCTTGTATCCTGCCACATCACTAAAGGCATTTATCAGCTGTAGAAGTTCCCTAGTAGAGTTTTGTGTGTTACTTATGTATACTATCATATCAACTGCAAAGAACAAAAGTTTGACTTCTTCCTTTCCAATTTGAGTTCCCTTCATCTATTTC
This sequence comes from Ondatra zibethicus, assembly GCA_004026605.1. Classification (NCBI taxonomy): domain Eukaryota; kingdom Metazoa; phylum Chordata; class Mammalia; order Rodentia; family Cricetidae; genus Ondatra; species Ondatra zibethicus. The sequence continues at coordinate 12,363 of PVIU01012209.1, forward strand.
TGTTGTCTTATTACTCTATCCTGAACTTCAAGAACTATGTTGAATAGATATGGAGAGACTGGACAGCCTTGTCTTGTGGGATCACTGTGAGTTTCTCTCCATTTAATTTGATGTTGGCTGTCGGCTTGCTGTGCATTGTTTTTATTATGTTTAGGTATGTTCCTTGTATCCTTGATCTCTCCAAGACCTTTATCATGAAGGGGTGTTGGACTTTGTCGAATGCTTTTTCAGTATCTACTGAGATGATCATGTGGATTTTTCTTTCAGTTTTGTACTCCTAACTTTTTAAAAACATAGATATTCTTTTCTGATAATGGACACTACTAGAAACAACTATACTGACTGTGGTATATGAGGCCCAAATTGAAGCCGAAAAAGCAGAAAGTGGATACATTAAGAGAGCAGGGAGAGCAGATTATAAGTAAAATGAAAGGAGTAAGGTGGAAAACTGGATGCAGAAAGGCTTCAGCAAAGAAAGGTGTGACAGTATGGGGGAAAACCAGGGCTAAGAGTAGGGAATAACTGAAAGGAAGAAGGGACACAAAGCCATGTGGAAGTCTACTATACTGGCATCCAACTAAAAAGACATGGAAGGCTAGTGGAACACATGAAATTAAAGAAGAGGGATGATACTGAGGGTTAAAGAATTAACCGGAGACAAGGGAGAATGGGGTAGAGGATGGGGAGAGGGTGTGTTAATCAAAACTGAAGAAGTATGGAAATGATTCATGAAGACTCAGTAGTCAATAAGCTGAATTCAAAATGCAACCTTGCATAGACAGACAATGCTGCTTCCCAAAGCTCGAAGGCATGGGATACCTCCTTATGAGTTGGTGGTCAACATGGCCTCATGGGTCTCTAAAACAACACCAGGTAATTGCTATTGCTCTTGGTTAATCACAGTAACTACATGTTAAGACCCTTTCACTGAAAACACCACACATGTTGGCTTCAAGAGATGGAGAAATCAGTCTCAAACTGACTAGGAAACTTTCTCCCTGTTGGCTAGCTTTCATAATTCTAGCAGGCATCATGCAGACTGCTTGTGTAAAAGAGACATCAATGGTTTTACCTACTGCTGCATGCTGTAATACCAACCTGCCAAGCAAGCTGCAACCACAAATGCAATAGTGGCAATGATTATGACAGGATAACTAACTTCCTGCTGACTGTATTTGAGGTCTGGTCCACTGGTGGGATTTTCATGCTGGGTACTGTATGTAATTTTGGTTCAAAACACATGGATTTGAAAGTCATAGGCTCTAGAGTACAACTTATTTTATTTAATGATCATGTCATCAAGTTGCCTTCTAAACATTCATGTTCATAACCATAGACCCGGGTTGCTCTCAGCCTTTGTTGAGGAAACATTTTTTTTTTAGTGGACATAGTCAATGGAAAGATACATAACTGATTAAAATGTTAAGATTAGAAACTGAGTGTTAAACCAAAAGCAGGATATCTGTATTACATCATCTTCCCCCACCAAGGCTCATGGACTATCTTAGAAGAGGAGGTGGACAGAACATGGATGCTGGGGAAGGAAGAGGAGTGCTGTGAAATGCTCTCTTTTGGATATGGCATGGCTTTTGCAGTCATGATCTTACAGAATCTGTGGCTACCTGCACAAGACTTACAGAGAAGATCAAGGCAGCCACAATCATGGCATAAATCTTGTGTATTATCTCCAGGTCTTGCCTCTTCTTGAAGAGCTATTGACAGTGGATAGCCATTGGGGTGAAAAGAATCACTCTTTATTGAGGATATAGACACTGGTAGGACTACCAAGCTCTCATGAACAGCCACAAACTAATGTGCTTATAAGTATCTATAACTAGATTTGGTGGGTTAACAAAAAGAAGACATGAAGTTGAGGAGACAAGTTGAGGTGATATGATAGTGTTGGAGGTAGATACGTTCACACTTTATTATATACATGTATGAAATCATCAAAAAATAAAGACAAATATTGCTAAAGAAATGAATAGAAATATATGTAATTTTATGTATTTCAGTCACACATTCTATTTAAAGCAATTTAATAAACAAATCTAGTTCCTGCTAACAAAAATGCAAATAGACAGCTTATTTCCAAAACAAAATATTTGTTGTCTTCCAAAATGTACACATCGGCATTCACTGATCAATATATAATACTAGAGGTCTTTGAAAAGCTCATGATTGGGATTAGTAGCTTTATAGAAGGACCTCAAAGAGCTTCCTTGTCCTATGTGCCGTATGAGAACACACCAATAAAGCAACTATATGTGAATTATTCTTTAATAGTACCAAATTAGTACCTATAATGAGGCAACTATAGGTAAATTAACTCCTTACCATTCACAAAATCTCAAAATATCTTTATTTTGGAACTGTGACTATTAGGTACTGTTAAGTCAGTTTTGTTGCCTGTCAGTTTCTAAGAAAATTGGGAATCAAATTACTTCAAGACCCAATGATACCACTCTTGGGCAGTTTTGTTGCCTGTTGGTTTCTAAGAAAATTGGGAATCAAATTACTTCAAGACCCAGTGATACCACTCTTGGGCATAAAGACTCAATGATACCACTCTTGGGCATATACCCAAAGGATGCTCAATCATACTACAAGGACACTTGCTCAATGATGTTCATAGCAGCATTAGTCATAATAGCCAGAACCTGGAAACAACCTAGATGCCCCTCAACTGAAGAATGGATAAAGAAAATGTGATACGTTTGCACAATGGAGTATTACTCAGTGGAAAAACACAATGACATAATGAAATTTGCATGCAAATGGATGGAACTAAAAAAATCATTCTGAGAGAGGTAACCCAGACCCAGGAAGACAAACATGATATGTATTCACTCATAAGTGTATATTAGATGTAAAGCAAAGGATAATCAGGCTATAATCGTCAGCCCTAGAGAAGCTAACTAACAAGGAGGACCCTAAGAGGGGCACATGGATCACCCTGGGAAGAGGTAATAGATAAGATGTCCTGGGTAAACTTGGAGTGAGAGATAGATAGGATGGGATGGGGGGATGGGAACATGAGTGATCAAGATGGTTGAGTTGGGGTGGGAGAGCAATGAAAGAGATATCCTGACAGAGGGGGGTATTACAGGGTTAGTGAGAAACCTGGTGCCATGGAAATTCCCAGGAATCCACAGGAATGACCCCAGTGAAGACTCCTAGCAATAGCGGAGAGTGTGTCTGTACTACCCCTCTCCCATGAACATGCTGGTGACTATCCTAATGGTCATCATAGAACCTTCAACTAGTAACTGATAGAAGCAGATGCAGAGATCCACAACTAATCACTGGGCCAAGTTCCTGGAGTCCAGTTGAAGAGAAGGAGGAGGGATTATATGAACAAGGGGGTCAATATCATGAAGGGGAAACTCACAAAGACAACTGACCTGATCTTGTGGGAGCTCACAGACTGAACTGACAGCTAGGGAGCCCATGTGGGAGCAACCTAGTCCCTCTGCATCTGGGTGACAGTTGTGTAGCATGATCTTTTGTGGGGCCCCTAGCAGGGGGACCAGGAAGTGTCTCTGACACATGAGCTGGCTCTTTGGAACATATTACCTATGGTGGAATGCCTTGCCCAGTCTTGATGCAGGGGCAGGGGAGCTTGGTCCTGCCTCAACTTGATATGCTATACTTTGTTGACTCCCATGGGAGGTCTTACCCCCTTCGAATGGAGACAGAGGAGGAGTGTATTGGTGGGGTAGACAGGAGGTAGAGGAGGTAACAGGAGGAGAGGAGGAAGGGAAAACTGGTTGGTATGTAAAATTAATTGATTAATTAATTAGTTTAAGAAATTTGTTGCCTGTAAACCATTTATAGAGTATTATACAGTATTCTGTTGATACAACCCAAATCGAATAAGATATGTATTTACTGTAAACTGATGTAATATTTCACTTAATGCCTAGGCTCTATTATAGGTTATAATTTTATAGCTTGTTTTAATAACGTCTTTAAGAAGCAGTTTCTACTTCTTTCTCCACTACTTTTTTGTTCTTCTTCACAGCTATACACAATTGATTGTCAAAACCAGCTTTTTATAGGTCCTGGCATACTAACACTAGTCAAACAGTTGTTGGAGAAACTATTAGATTGTAATCTCCACCCCCAGAGAAAGAAAGAAAAAAGAGGTAGGGAAGGATGGAAATGAAAAGAAAAATATTCAAAGTAGTAGGACAGATTTTTAGAAAATCTTCATATATTTTAAGCAAAAGTTTCACATATAGTTGTTTACTCTATACATCCGGGGTCAGAATCCAATACTGAATTTATCCTAGAGTTACGCAGTTGAGACAGTTTTCTAGAGAGCAATAATCTATCTTGAGAAATGAGCACTTTTTAATTAATTTACAAGGATAAACTATAGGGCTATCAAAGGACCATTTATTCAGTCTTGTCCATCTCAATCTTATTCTTTCTCATACATAGCCTGTGTGTATGCATTTTTGAAAAGTGGGGTTCTGCCATACATTTCAAGAAACTTGGACAACTGGGCTGAGTGACCTAGACAAATTTTATGCTTTAATCCTTGCCACAACCTTATGAAAAATTTTTTTTCTACTCTAGGTATATTGTAGTTGCATCAGTTGGGTTCAACAACTTTGCATTTTGATCAGTAGTCATTTTCTATAATGGTCTCTGTTGAAAAGAGAAGTTTCCTTAATGAAGGGTGAGAAATACACTTATCTATGATTATAAGGACAAATATTTAGAGTGTAGTTAAGGATTATGCCAGTTAAGGACAGTGGCAATTATGTGTAGGTTCTCTGCCAATATCCTTGACTTCACTGGCCTTGGCTAGTTGATTCTTTTCAAGTACCAAGCATGATTTCCCTCTTGTTGAGTGGGTCTTAAGTTCAATTAGAGAGCTGTTGGTTATCACCAAGGATAGGCTAACTAAGAGGGACTGAAGGAAGGAAATGAAAAGAATTTGAAAGTAATATGAAAGATTTTAAAAAATCTTGATTTATTTTCTTGATATATTTTCAAGCTGTTGGTTATTGCCACTATTGTACCCTTATGGTTATCTTGCCATGGTGGTCACTGTTGTGTTTCACAGGTGCCTTAGTTATGTTTTCTATTGCTGTGAAGAGACATCATTACCATGGCAATTTTTATAAAGGAAAACATTGAATTGGATAGCTTACAGTTCAGAAGTTCAATCCATTATCACCATGGTGGGACATGGTGGTGTGCAAGCAGACATGGTGCTGGAGAAGTAGCTGAGAGTTTTCTATCTTGTGCATCATTTGCAGGTGACAGTTTGTCTCACTAGGAATGACTCAACATGTATATGAGACCTCAGAGCCTGCCTCCACAGTAACACACTTCCTCCAACAAGACCACACCTAATCCTAAAATGCCACACCTCCTAATAGTGCTGGGTAGGATTACTGGTTATTTACCTCCTTTGGAAGCTTGCATAATACCTTTTAGTACCATGAAAGCTAGTGCTCAGGGAGGGGGGCATTCAAGTGAGGCATAGCTCAGGTCCTGTGGGTACTGTTTCTGAAATGCATGGTGTCTCTACCAATAGGGACTTGACTTCCACCTCTGGTGGGGTAACCAAGGGCAATAGTAATAGTCTCTATATGTTTCAGAGTCTTTTGGAAAACCCTGATCTGTTACAACTCAAAAGATTCTCATGTCTGATGTTGGGGTTTTTGTTAAGTAGTCTATGGATCCTGTCAGCCCAGATGGGGAAACTGTATATATATATGTTTAAGTACTGACTTAAATGTATTAGAGGTATTTGAAGCAGATAATTGTAGTAAGAGGGGAGCGGGCCAAGTTCCCAGCTCCCGGCTAGCTTAACCCCTGAAAATAATTACATAGAAACTGTATTTATTTAAACATTGCCTGGCCGATTATCTCTAGCCTCTTATTGGCTAACTTTTACATCTTGATTTAACCCATTTTTAATAATCTGTATGTTACCACAAGGTCATGGCTTACCAGGAAAGGATAATAGAATATATGTGACATGAAAGCAGAAAGTGTGAGCTGTTTGGGAGAATCATCAAGAGAAACCAGGGCAACGGGAGAGGGCACTAGGGAGAGAGTAAGAACAATCTATAATGCTATATGTTATAAAAATGAGAAATGAAAACCATTACTTTGTATCCAAACTAAAACAAAAATTTTTAATCCAAGCTAAGGGGATCAAAAAATATGAAGATTTAAATAGTTTATATACCAGGTGTGCTGGCTAGTCTTATGTCAACTTGACACACAAACTAGAGTTACCTAAAAAGAGGGAAACCTCCAGCTGAGAAAACGCCTCCATAAGCTCTGCCTGCAGACAAGCCCGTAGGGCATATTCTTAGTTATTAATGAGGGAGGGCCCAGGCCATTGTGGGTGGTTCCAACCATGGACTGGTGACACTGAGTTCTAGAAGAAAGCAGGCTGAACAAGTCATGGGAAGTAAGCCAGTAAGTAGTACCCCTCCATGCTCCATGGCCTCTGCATCAGATCTTGCCTTGTGTTCCTGCTCTCTTTTAGTTTCTATCCTGACTTCCTTTGATGATAAACAGTAATACGGAAGTGTAAGCCAAATAAACCCTTTTCTCCCCTACTATCGTTTTGGTTATGATGTCTTGTCATAGCAATAGAATCCCTAAAACACCAGAGAAGCAATTTCTAAAAATGTTAGTTGAGTAGTGGAGCCATGAATTCATCCTTGGATGGAATAAAGAACAGTTTCTCTGCTGTAGGCCTGGCAGCAGAGGGGAAGAATGGAAGGATTGTATAGTGGTTTATCTCTACATTATTTAAATTTGAAAAAGATTGTTTTACTCTTGACTATAGTTAACTGGTGTTGCTAATGAGGTTTCTATTAGTGTTTCAGTGCTGTAAATAGAAAGCAATGATCATCACATTCTTCTAAGGATTAAAAATGTCATTTGAAAATGTTCAGAAAATTATTTGAATTTTTTAAATATTCAAATCAAATCATACAAACCTAAGAAAAACTGAAATCAGACTACGTAATGGTAAATTTTAAATCCATCTTATATACCTAATCCAGTGATTCTTAGCTATTTGAAAGCAACCACTATGTCCTATATAATTTAAATTTTTTCTTTTTATGAATTATGAGACAGACTCATAAAAATTTATTTAACTGAAATTAGTAATTTATGCCAGACACAAATTTGTCATTAAGTAATTGGGCTTGTTTATGAATTAAATCTGTCATTATGGTCTATACAGAGGTATAAAATTTTCTTTTTACTTAAATGCAGTATAAAATATATTAATACCGAGAGGGTATATAAGAGAGAACAATTAGTGATTTCTGCTCTGTGCATGAACTCGAAAGGCTGAATAATATTAAAAGATAGAAAATAATATTAAAGCAATTAAGTGTATGTGACATTGAAAGTTATGCCTCATAGGCTAAATGAGAGATTCTCAGGAAGACCAGTGTAAAGGAGGACGGTCCACATAAAGGGGATACCATGAACAAGGTGTGAGATAACATGAGCATTCAAGGAATGTGATATAGCAAACAAGTTGTGAACTAAATTGAACACTTGAAGAGGTAATTCATGGAACATTCACGGAATTCAGATATACCTAGAAAATAAGATATGTGGAAAGAATAGTAAGTTCATGAGAAGGGAATCTGGGAAGTTAGGAACTATTCTTGTTGTAAAAACTCTTGCACCATGTAAGACGTTTTAACTTGAATAGGCAATTGAGAAAGTATAGTTGAAGACAGAGTATGAGAAATATGTGAAGTGGGGTTAACAGGTCACTATATAAGGTGTCATCTCATAAAGATAGTTTATATGTCATGTTATTTAGCTAATATGATTGTCAGATCTATGTTTAATCTCTTTAATAAGATTGATTATCATTTGCTGTCTCATAATTGTTTCAGTAAGAAATCAATCTTCCATTCTTTCTTTCCCTGTATATCAACATTCTACATATGGACAGATAGTGGTAGAAAAATACAAAGGCAACATATTCCTTGACGGTCGGAAATAAAAACAACTGCTTCTTCTTTAGTCATAATAAAAATATTAAGAGAAACAAGACTTCTAAATAATGTTTACCTTTAGTCTTTTCAAAAACAGAGTGAGGAAATGTGAAATAGGGCTCGAGAAGGTTCAGGATATGTCCATCTTTCTGATAACAATGGACTCACCAATATCATCCCTGGATAAAGTACCTCTAGTGTTTTGTCAAATGATTCAAAGCTAACTAAAAGCAAATGGCTATTAGAAGAACAATAAAGCTTATAGACTCAGCAATGATCTACTCCAGCATTTCTCAGAAATGTCAACAACGAAAAGATTGGATATCTTCTAAATGTCAGAGGATGCTAAGGGCTCATCTTGTAAATATATCTCAAGCACTGAATTGAGGTTTTTAAATTTACTTTAGATAATTCTATGCTTGTATACATACTGTACGCTGTGATCATAATCACCCCTCAGTACCTTTTCTACCACTATCTGTCTATATGTAGAATGTTGATATACAGGGAAAGAAAGAATGGAAGATTGATTTCTTACTGTGCCTCTTGTTACATGAAACCCCTTCCACTTCTGCCAACCCCTTCATTTGTCCTAAATAGTCTTCACTCCACACTCATGTCCCTCTTTTTCCTCCTGCTCCTTCTTGTATGTGTACAGGTCGTCTCAGTTGCTGTGTGCTGTCGAGAAGACAGCATTTCACTTCTCTCTAGTTTCTCAGTCCCATACCCTTTCACATTCTTTATGCAATGTTACTTGGAATGTGGGAATGACAAAGGTGTCCACTTGTGAGCCAACCACTCAGTTTTCACTGATTCGCAGAACTGTGGCCATTTATGAGTCTTCAATTTGACCATTTTCTGATGTCTGAGACTTTTGTGACCAGGTGACAATTACACTTATCTATTCATATAAAAATAAATATTTGCAAGCTATTGAGATGGTTCATCATGTAAAGATACTTGATGTCCAGCTAGATGATATACGTTAAATACCAAAAGTCCACATGGTAGACATAGGGAACCATCTCCTGCAAGGTGCCCCTTTGACCATTACATGGGTGCTGAGGCATGTTCATGTATGTACATGTGCATGCATGTGGACACACACACACACACAGAGAACATAAATAAATGGAAAAAGAAGCAAATACAATAAAAATAAAGCAAGTATTTTAAAGATTGTTTAATTGCAATGATTATCTAGCAAAACATTGGTAGTAGATTTCTCCATAACATATGAAACTGGTGTAGGAGGTCCTTCTGTATTTGTGTTGCTTTCATTGGTTAATAAAGAAACTGCTTTGGGCCTGGTGATAGGGCAGAACTTAAGTAGGAGGGGAAACAAATAAATGCTGGGAGGAAGAAAGCAGAGTGAGAGAGCCGCCATGGAGCTGCCAGGTCAGACATGCTGAATCTTTCCCGGTAAGCCACGACCTCGTGGTGACATACAGATTATTAGAAATGGGTTAAATCAAGATGTGAGAGTTAACCAATAAGAGGCTAGAACTAATGGACCAGGCAGTGTTTAAATGAATACAGTTTCTGTGTGGTTATTTTGGGTGCAAGCTAGTCGGGCGGCAGGATGCAGCCTGTGCCTCTTGTTACATGAAACAAGCTTCTTCTTTTTCTAGAAAACACCAAATGGCAAATGATGCCCATACAGTGGGAGGACCCAGAATACCCGGGGGCCCAGGATTAGGAGGCCATGATGGCTTCCGTGGAGTATTTGCAGTCTTAGGGGCCTTGCTTGTGGTTAAGGCCATGCCTGAGGCTATGGGGCTTGTGGAGGTAAAGCTGAAGACAAGGAGTGGATTTCTGTCACCAGGCTGGGTCGCCTGGTTAAGGACATGAAAATCAAGTCCCTAGAGGAGATCTACCTGTTCTCCCTGCCCATTAAGGAATCTGAGTTTACTGATTTTTTTTTCCCTGGGAGCATCCCTAAAAGATCATGTTCTGAAGATCATGTCCGTGCAGAAGCAGACTAGGGCAGGCCTGCAGACCAGGTTCAAGGCTTTTGTCGCTATTGGGGACTACAACGGTCACGTAGGTCTCTTCATTAAGTGCTCCAAGGAGGAAGCCACTGCCATCTGAGGGGCCATCATCTTGGCCTAGCTTTCCATTGTCCCTGTGTGGAGAGGCTACTGGGGGAACAAGATTGGCAAGCCCCACACTGTTCCGTGCAAAGTGACAGGCCGCTGTGGTTCTGTGTTGGTGCATCTCATCCCTGCCCCCAGAGGCACTGGCATACTCTCCGTTCCTATGCCCAAGAAGCTCCTGATGATGACCGGTATTGATGACTGCTACACATCAGCCAGGGGATACACAGCCACCCTTGGAAACTTTGCCAAGGCTGCCACCTTTGATATCATCTCTAAGACCTACAGCTACCTGACCCCCAACCTCTGTAAAGAGACTGTGTTCATCAGGTCTCCTTATCAGAAATTCACTGACCATCTTGTGAAAACCCACACCAGAGTCTTAGTTCAGAGGACCCTGGCTCCAGCTGTGGCCACCACATAAGGGTTTTTATACAAGAAAAATAAAAATGAATTAAGTGTTAAAAAAAAGATATGAAACCAAACATAACTAAAAGAGTGTGGGGTGTGCTTAGGGAAATATCATCTTCATGGGACAAAAGAGCAAGTACAAAAGGCCCTATTTGAGACAAGGCATAACAATGCATGTGGGGAGTTAAATTGAAGCCTTCTCTCTGAACTATAAAGAAGAGAAAGCATAAGAGCTGGGAATGGAAAGCCAGGTGGAAACGACCATATCTCATTATGTTTAGACTGTTCTCAGGATTTAGGCTGAACCACAGCAGCATTCACAAACCACTAAAAAGGTATAAATCAGGGACACAACTGAGCAATGTTGCCTTTCTAAAATACCACCCTGTGCAAAGGCATGAGGAATAGATGCTCTGCAACAGACTTGGGAAGGTCAACCGGCACTATCTCCATTTTATAGATGAGGAAAACAGAGGTTATAATTTGTGACAGAGTAACCAGAAAAATTTTATGGGCTCATTTAATATAATTCCCTGCTCATGTATTCATTCGATATCATTAAGCACTATTTGAAAGGATAAAACTTCTATGGTTACTTTCATTATGAAACTTAGGCACCAATAAAAGAAAATGACATTAAACTAAAGCTTATAATTATTTCCTCACAAGTGTTGCTACTGTGAGCTAAAAGAACAGAGTTCTATGAAACTTTGTAACTGAGGAAGCAAGGAACATGCACTTCTTGGAGGAGGTGACATTGAAGTTGAGACATTAAAGATAAAATGTAATGAATTTTAGAAGATGTTTCCAAACAAAAGGAACACCATGTGCAAAGTCCTTGAGAAGGGAAAGAATCGAGTGAATCTGTAGCTGAAGCATATTTAGTGTGGCAGGATGTAGTGGATGGGAGGTGTTTAGCACAGCACAGCACTTGACTTGCTGTAGGTTACTCAAATACATTTATCTAATGTACAACTATGAAAGACATTGTGAAGTAAAGAGGCATGCTGGAGAAAAATGAAATCTCAAAACACAGGAGTAGCACAGATGTATTTGTAGTCAAAGATAAAAGAACCACCAGAAAGGAAAAAGCTAATGACATAAGAGGGAATGCTTAGAAGCAATGCATCTTGAAAGAAGCAGGGGGATACTGGGAGACAGACAGGCTTGGAAACAAATAACACTTCATTGAAAGAACTCCTTTGAACAAAGATTCATTGAAGACAGTTATGCTAGAGTGAACCCTCCCATTTGTGAATGCACATTGCTTTTTTCATAACCTCAAATTCAGTATCAATTTGGTTTTTTTTTAAATTAATAATGGTGGAAGTATTCACATGGTAGATACCATGCATACTATATAAATAAAGCCTTTTTAATTACTATTAATTATCAAATGTTTATTGTGAAGACTTCATGAAAGTTATTCAATAATCTCATTTAACCTATTTTTATAGGTGAGGAAAGTGAGCTAATATGCTTCTAAGTCACAGAATGTGGAATTAACACTAGTTTGAGTCAAAGCCGCTCCTCTTTTAATCCCATCAGTCTCTATAGTAGCATCACAGATAATAATTTGTAAATGCTAAAAGAGAACTGTGTGAAGGATGCAATTAGGGCAGTAAAAGGGATTTGTTAGAGAAATGGGATGGAAAGAAACAGAAGTATCTGTGGAGCACCAGGAGTTTTGAAATCACAGTGAATTACTAGAGAAAGTTTCCTGGAAGAGGTGCTATGGAGACTGAATCAGTATGCAAGGACTCATCAAAGTAAAGGAAACAGGAGGGAATTTGAGGCAAAAAAGAGGGAAATGGACAGGAGGCCCCAAAGAGTTTAAGATCATTGGAGTATAAGGCTGAGGAAGGAGGAAGGGACTCGGTTATAAAAGCCTGTAAGCAACGTCAAACAGTTCCTACTTTATTACAGTCATTAGAAAATTTCTGAATAATTATGTACAGTAACTAAATTTGAGGTTCACATCAAAATGTATGACACTGATTGGTGTGTTAAGTCAAATGGATCCTACTCCTTTTGTATTTAGACTAAAGCCTTATATTCATTTAATAAGTACTAAGTGCCTAATATATCTGCTGCCTAATTTCTGGGGACAAGATGAGTGAAACTATTATGGTACCTGTCTTCATGTAACTGATTGTAAGGTAAGAGGAAACTTAGAAGGGTCAAATAGGTTTATAATTTTAAGTGTTAGTTCTAACCATCCAAATAGCACATGTTTCCCATAGAAGATTCAACAAAGGCTGCTGCCTGATTTTTTTTTTCTCGTTACTGTGTAGGCATATCAAAGAGTTCCACGATAGCCCAGAATGGTGTATAACAAAGGTTTATTTATTTGGGCATCACAGTAAGGGTACCAATCCACAGTCCTCTGTGTGCACTGGAAACTGGGAACTGAATCCAACAGAAAAAGGGACCACACCTGAGACCATGCCCAAAATGGGCTGGTATCTAAAAGGCTATTGGATGAAGGAGTTCCCACAACATTGCCATGACAGAATAGCTGTTAAAAACAATTTAAATATGGGAAAATTTTATTTTGGCTTACAGTTCTACATAATGTTCCATCAAGGCGGGAAAACAATGGCAACAGGAGTATAAAGCAGAGAGACAGATGAATGCTGGCGCTCAGCTCTTTCTTCTTTTGACTCAGTGTAGGACTCCAGCCCATGGGATGAGATCATAAATAGTTAAGGTGTGTCTCCTCACCTTAATTAACTTAATCTAGAAAATTCTTCACATGCAAGCATAAGTTCCATTTTTATAGTGACTCTAAATCCCATCAAGTTGACAAATGAGATTAGTCATCAACTGCTACAGATTCTGAAGTCTGGGCAGACAAATTCAAGGAAATAAAAGTGATATTAAATAATTATATATTGACAATAGACAGAAAGAAAACCATATGTGAAAGCTTTGGGGCAAAGCAAATCATCATCCATTTGTTATAGTTTGGGGCCAGAGGGTTCCCCTATGGTTTACTTGGTTCTAGCCTATGGCATTATGGAAAGGTAACAGTTGAACAATTAAGACTTGGAGTCTTGAAGTAAATTTTCTGGACATTGAGGGTGTACTCTTGAACTACATAGTAGGGCCTAGCCTCCTCTTCCTCTTTTTACTTTCTGAACACAAAACAAATGACTTTTTCTGCTTTGTGTTTCTTTCCAGAGTAGGTCAACTCACCACAAGTGAAATAGCCAAAGCAGCAACCAACCATAGATTGAAACCTTGAAAGTCATGAGCCAAATATATATTTACCTGGAAGGTAAAGGTTATTAGGTAGTTATCAGGTAGTTAACAGGTATTTGTTAAAGTTATGAACATAAAAAAACTTGATGGTAAGACCATATTCCTGAAGATGCTACTTATTTGGGTCAAAGAACATAAAGAAATCAACCTGGTATCCACCCAAAAGCTTCCTCCATATTGATTATATTTTGTAATGCTGAAAAGTGCTATATAGGGAGCTGGTAGACAAAATTCATCAATTGCCTTTCAAAACTATGAACCTAATGATTTACAAGATACAAGAAGGTCTGGCCTGGCAAGATGTATCCATTGCTGCAACAATGTAATGAATGCTATGGGGGTAACCAGTTGCTTTCTGGTTGTATATAATGCCCACCCCGCAAGAAAGAACTCATGGCTATTATTGTAAACCTGCCTGTAAACCTGTGCTGGGGAGCTTACAGAAGGCTCTTATGCAGAAAATGAACACAGTATCAAACTGAGTTGTAAACACTTATCTTTACTGAAGCTCCCATTCCTCATCAGAGAAGCTCATTTTGCAAGGGATGACAGTACAGTCAGTACATCGGTTCATAACTGATCAAAGTGAAAAAAAGTGATAGTGAAATGTTCAACCCTGATCATCTATATCGTATCACCTTCTTACATGGCTCAGGAATGTTGGGGAAAGGGTAAAAAGATTGTAAGAGCTATAGGTTAGGGAGAGTGGGTATGGAACTGTCTTCTGGTATGACAAGGCCAATGCATTCATGAATGCATAAAATCTGGGATTAGCTGCACAAAGCTGGCACAAAATCAAGTGAGCTAACATTTCAGTATGGATGGGGGAGGGGCATGTGAAGTTCCACCACCAGGTCAGGAACTGTTGGGAGTTGACGTAGTTGGTGGAGAATCAGGCTTAGGATCCTGGTACACCTGTCCCTGCACCTTGAAGACCTTACAAAGTGTGTCACCCCTGTGTCACACCTGAGTGCAGGGAAGGCAGTACCCAATATTAGCCATGAGAAATTCCCACTTGAATTGTTGGTTAGTGGAGTCAAAAGACTCCAAAATCAATATAGGCTATTGCTGGTGCCTTTGGTTGCTTCCGAGAGGTTGAAGGGAAGTTAAGCCCCTATTTCTGAAGGCAATATACACTTTAGACACAAACTTGGAGGACCTGAGCTGGAACTGACCAGAAAGTCTCCTTCCTGAGGCCTAGCTTTGATAGTCACCATGCAAACTTGCAAAAAAAGAAAAGCAACCAAAAATCCTACCCAGAAATGATGCCTATTAACTGCAACAGTTACCAGAATGTCATAATAACTAATGATATAATGGTGGCACTCACTTCTTGGTGGTAACCAACAGCTGTCTAATTTGACCTAAGACCTGTACAACAGGAGGGATATTATGTCTTGTACTGGAAACCTAGCCAACTATACAGGGCTACTAAGATCATAGCTTTTGGAGGAGAGCCTGTTACCTAGCACAATTCCTAACTGCACACTACTAAATAGTTATCCTTATATATACAAATGCAGATAGTTCTCACTCCTCATCAAAGAAAGTATGTCATTACACAAAGGTGTTACAATTGCTAAAAATAGAGAGAATATCTGACCATGTGCTATCCAATCCCAGTGAATATATCTCCAACACCTACAACCCAGTGGTGTAGGAGTTCCTTGTTTATATGTTGCTTTCATTGGTTAATCAATAAAGAAACTGCTTGGCCTGATAGGGCAGGGCTTAGGTAAGTGGAGAAGACAGAACTGAATGCTGGGAAGAAGGGCAAAGTGGGAGATGCCATGGATCTCCTGCCTGAGATGGACACTGGTTAGAATCTTGCCAGTAAGCCACAGTCACGTGGTGAGACACAGATTGACAGAAATGGGTTAAATTAAGATGTAAGAATTATCCAATAAGAAGTTCGAGGTAATGGCCAAGCAGTGTTTTAATTAATATAGTTTCTGTGTGGTTATTTTGGGTATAAGCTAGCTGGGTGGTTGGGACAAACAAAGGCTCCCTCTCCTTGAAACACTTGGCAGCCCAATGTGGCCAACTAACTCCACATAAAACCTAAGAGGGCTTAAAAAGAATTTCTTAAAAAAAAAACAGTTTAACACAGCTTTTTGCTATTTGCTGGTGGCATACTGCAGAGAAATTTTCCTGACTCAGCAGCCGCAGCAGGAAAAAAAAAGTGGTGGTTTTGAAATGCCGGCTTTCTGGGCTATGCTGCTAGTGTAACTTCTAGCTCTTCAGGAGACCAAGCACTTGGATGGGGGTTGTGAGCATCGTGATACATGCGGCTTGCTTGATGGCAACTTGGACCAGCTGTGTGACTGGAAGTTGGTCAGTGTGCGAGGCTCAGACACAAGCAGCTCCGCCATGCCAGACTGTGCAGAGCTAACAGGAACTACTGTATTTACCATAATAACAGCGCAGCTTAAGTTTTAGACTGGGAAAGCAAACAGGTTACCTTAATACCGCTATGAATGGAGCAACTTAAGTTTTTAAGAAGTGCTTAGCATTTTAAGAAGTGCTCCTGGACAGTAAAGAATTACAGATATACAGTAGGACAGATTCAGACATAAAAGACCTCTAAATGGGTCACAGTGTTGGATAAATGTATGTAGGCTTGCGAGAGAGAAGAAAAAGAGTATAGATAGTCATAAAATAAAGTTAATGCTTTAAAAAAAAGGGGGTAAAGTCTTTAAAGAGACAGAGTACAAATAGTCATAGATTAAAAGAAGTAAAGAAAAAAAAGCCATGTCAAAATGGAAAATTCACAGAGAGTGTGGATTCTGTATATTATTGTGTTTTCTTTGAATTTTTTGACTGTGAAGGAGCTAAGTACAGAGAGACATTTTATTGTATGGGCTGCTAAGCTAGACAGCATGTATATTATAATGGTATCTTGACTTCAGAATTTGTGTCTAAGGATATGGTGCTTTGGAAAAGAGGTTCTTCTTTTGTTATCACAGAAGATGAAAACCTGTGGATTGCTTCTACACCAATATGGTTTCATGGACCAAGACCTTCTGAAAGGTTGCTGTGAACACTCTCGGAAAACTACTTCCCTCAACTGCTGACTGAGATGAACCTGGCACTCAAGATACACCATGAAAGACCTGATTAACAGTGCTCCCATACATCAGGAAACAGTTTGGAGAGAAAAAACTATGCCCATGTTCCCAAATATTGTTTATAAATGTTCTTTTACACTTAAAGGGGGATATGATATATATGTGAATAATTTACATTGATATGGATCTTGGTTTATTGACATGAATTTAAGGTCAATCTTGTTATATGTATATGTATTTCTGATCTTGATTAAGCTATTGTGATTGTGTAGCTCATTTAAAAATGTAATGTATAATTAGGAAATATAGGTTCATAGAGAGTCATCTTTAATAGTCAAGCTTGTAGTCACTTTAGTTAGATTTTCTAGATGTATAGAGATACATTTCAGTTAGATAGGTATTCAAGTCTTTCAGAGACCTTCAGAATATTGCATTTATATGTTTTAATAATTTAGGACTTTTCATGACGGTGAGACACGTCTGATCCTGGCAGCACCAATTACTTCAAGAGAAAGATGGGCATTGAAGAGGCTCCTTATGGCATTGGTTAGCTATTTGGGCAAGAAATTGCTCTTGCCCAGACTGCTTCACTAGACATGTAGGACCTGCAGAGAAATGACTGCTGATCTTCCCTAAAGGTGAGATGGTCCTTCGGGGTTCCTGCTTCATGAAAGAGTCTGTGAGACATACTGCAGAATACAGAAGAAAGTGACTGAACTGTCTTTGAATTTTCCTGATTCATGGAAAAGTCTGCTGGATACTATGGGCCTGTAGGCTGAAGATGGATGCCCCAACATTATAGAGGAACTTTGGGTAACTGTCCAAGCAGCAAGATGTCTCTGTCATTTCTAGAGTCTTGGAAGTTGCTTACAAGCACTTTCTGTTTACTTAGGTACTATTATATCCTTCTGGAGTCTTTGAAGGATTTAAAAAATTTATAGTAATAGTTATAGTTTTCCTTAGTTATGATAAAAGATAAAATAGATATAAATATGGTAACTGTAGTTTTTGTTTGATACCTGTTTTGTTATATGTCATTTTACTATGTTAAAGTTAAAACCTTCCTTTTTGTTTAAACAGAAAAGGGGAAATGGTGTAGGAGGTTCTTCTGTTCATGTGTTGTTTTCATTAGTTAATGAATAAAGAAACTGCTTTGGGCCTGATAGGGCACAACTTAGGTAGGCGGAGATGCCATGGATCTCCTGCCTGAGACGGACGCTGGTTAGAATCTTTACGATAAGCCACAGTCACATGGCGATACACAGATTAATAGAAATGGGTTAAATTAAGATATAAGTATTATCTAATAAGAAGTTAGAGCTAATGGCCAAGCAGTGTTTTAACTAATATAGTTTCTGTGTGGTTATTTCAGGTATAAGCTAGCCAGGTGGCTGGGACAAACAAAGGCTCCCTCTCCTTGCAACAACCCAGGAAACATCTGAAAAATGGGGCTGAAATATGATAAAAGTTAGAGACCCATGGAATCTGCTGTGAAATTGCATTGTCTAGAAATGACAGGAAAGACTCACACATGACACCTAAGCCATATGGCTGCCTAAAGAAGACCCTAACAAGTACATCAGTAGGCATGTTAACATGGATGGGTGAATCTTATGGGGCCCCACCTTAGACAAAGAATTACAGGCAACTAAGGAATGTTGACAGCAAGATAAATAGTCTTTGCCAAGAATGAGCTCCCTAATTTGTTGTCCAATACTAAGTAGTCTGTCTTGAAATCATATACATACAAGTAACACTAAATGGACTCAGCAGGTTGCACTTATGTGTTTATGCACATATACATACGTGTGTGTGTATGTCTAACAATAACAAAGAGAGACCAGTAATTTGGGATGAATCAAGGGGGCATGTCTATATGGGTGGGCTTGGAGGGAGGAATGGGAAAGGGATAAGTGGTGTAATTATATTTTAATTAAAAATAAAAATAGATGAATGACAAAGTTGAGACAGGGACAAGAGAGGAGTCTGACAGAAATCGGAGGGGGAAACATGGGCTGCTATAATCAGAATACATTGCACGCATATATCAAATTTTCAGTAATAAATAAATTAAAAGATAGGTGAAAGAAACCTAAAACAACATTTGAGAAATTAAAAGGAAGGCCTTGGTAGCAGGAAGTCTGAGTTCCAGACCAGGATAGAAAGCCAGACAAAGAGTCAGTCTAGAAGAACAGTCAAACTAGAAGGCATAGTAGGGGGTTTAAGGTTTACTCTAAAGAAAACAGGAAGGCTTTGAGTTAAGGTTTACTCCAATAGGAAATGATCAATAGAGAACCACTCTTTGGTGGAGTGGGGGGAACTTTTGGAATTTACTAAGAGCAGACAAGGTGCCCCAACTCTGGCCCTATTCCTGCTCTCATAATCTAGTCTCTAGCGTGGATGCACACACTATTTTCTGACCCAGAAAATATTTCCCTGTAGTGTGGAATTTCTAGCTGTCTCAACCTTGATGACATTTTATAGCCAAAGGCACATCTGGATGCTGTCATCTGGCAACTGGGAAAGAAAAAATTCTTTCTTAGAAATAGGATAAGATACAGTTTTGGAGGAATAGAACAAGCAAGCACATGTGATTGATTTGTTGGTGTTAGAATGAAGACTATGGAGGTGGGAACACACACTTAATCCATTTTACCATCCAAGCATCAACTGCTGGGTGTAGATGCCTACATCTGTACCTCTAAATCTCGTTTGGTAGAAATTCACCATGTCAGAAATCTAAAGCGCACTGAAAATGCTTTATTCTGCTGATTTACCCTGAAATGCCTATTTGTATTGATTCTGCTAAGAGTTTAAAAGTATGGAATATAAAACACAGCTGTGCTAAAGTTTTCTAGACATAAACAGCAGACACTGCTTCGTGGCATTAAGAGAGGTGTCATTGCTCAGGCACTGGGAATACTAATTGCGGAGTGTTCCAATTTTAACAGAGAACAGAGGGCTTTATGTTCAATCAGTAATTTCAGGAAACTGTGGCAGTGGGTCAAAAGGAATTTGAGGCATCAACTAGGGACCTAACCTATTCAGAGATTTTAATTACATGAATGTTTGGAAAGCTGAGGGTTTTTCCTCCTCACCATTCCTAGAAAGGTTTACTTCTTCACATAGTACTTTGGAGGCGTTATGATAAAAGAAAAAGAGGCAACTTCTCTCTTGAGAAGTTCTGTTCCCATCTATATATTCACTCAGGAGATTCTCTTACTGAAATGAATCCTCTGAATTGTCAGAAAGACAAGTGGAAAGGAGAAAGACTAAAGAAGGACCAACAATCATAATACAACCCCACTCTTATTTTATTGCTAAGAACTCATTATTGAATCCAGCCTGTAAAAAGCATCACGTGTGTTTATACATTAGTATTCAGGTCTCAGTATCACTTTTAGAACTCAAAAGCACAGAAATCCTGCAGTGGAACTGACAAGTCACAGGCCCTGTGCTTTAGAATGCTTCCCTTTAAATTATTAAAATGCTTTCTCATTTCTAGCTGCTGTAATATATTATCATAAAGTGAGTAGCCTAAACAACAAATACTAATTTCTCATTATTATGGATCCTGGGAAGTCCAAATTCAAGGTGTTAGAAGATATCATGTCAGTTTAGGGCCTGCCTTTAGGTTTTCAAATGATGTCTTGTGTTGGTATCATTACAGTGAAGAAAGAGGCAGGAGGTAGTATCTTCATCTTGTGAAAGTATTATTCCGGTATGAGATGACTGCTGTCATGAATCAATTACTTATGAAAGAACTGATCTTCAAACACCACCATATTGGGCATTTGTTTTGTTTTCCCCCCTCTTTTCCTATGAAGATTAACTTACATAACCAATTTTCAACTATAAATTATTTTTTATTATAAGCACTATGATGTGGCATAAACAGTCTAATGGCAAATACCTAGGCATCAAGGAAGCACTAATGTCATCAAAAAGGGTGTCCAAAAGTCAAGCCGATTACACACACACACACACACACACACACACACACCTAGGACATAAGAATACTATCTTGAAATTTTTCTAATCCATTTCTAATGGCTGAGTGAAAGCAGATAGATTGCTATTGTCATTTAGGCAGTCATCCAAAGCTAGATCAAGACTTGCAGAGTATTTCAAAATACTCTGTGGTACCATGCTGCTCCACACATGGCATTGTACAGGTATTCAAAAGGTTCCTAGATTTCTGGTCATGAGCACTCTGAGATATGTACTTATGGGGTTCCTTGATCCCAGGATTATTCCAAAGTTCAGAGTGAATGTCTGGTGAGTTCACACTCTAGCAAGTACAATATTTCTTTTGTGAGATCCAGTGACATCAGGATAACATAAAGGCAATAACGCTGATTCTGAGATGGTTACTCATATCAGAAATAAGACAAGCTTTAACCACATGTAAGAATATTACATTATTCTGTGTCGCTCCCAAATTTTAGCAGTCTGAATAGTTACTTCAGACCCTCTCTATGTCCTACATCATATGGTAGATGTTCCAAGACTATTTGCTCCTATATAGGAATAAGGTTTGTCTGCTTCTGCCCCACTATTAAGTGAGGGATAGACATTCCTTGTACAAATAACCCTGCTTTCCTTGCTTTGCTTATGCGACCCTTGCTAATTCTTCCTACTAATGGCCATATGGGGCAGGTAGCATTGTGAGCCAACACACAAAAAGTCTCAGTTTAGAAATATGATATCTGAAGCATTCAAGGAATTACATAGTTAGTAAACATGATGTTCTACATCTGTACCATAAAATTTCAAATTTTAGAATTTGTTAAGGCTACAGTAACAAACGATCATTATATAAAAATATTGTTACAGTTATTTAGAAAAGTGATAAAAAAAGTGAATAAGCTAACAAAAGATTAATGTAGTCGGAAGTTGCTGTCCTGCCTGGTCCCACAGCCGTTCAGTCCTGACAAAACACACAGAGGCTTATATTAATTATAAACTGGTTGGCTTATTAGCTCAGGCTTATTTTTAAGTGGCTTAAATTGTCCCATAATTCTTATCTATGTTTAGCCACCTAGCTTGGTAGCTTTAACATTTTCATCTTGCTTCCTCTGCATCTGGGTAGCGACTACAGACTGAGCTGTTCCTTTTCCCAGAATTCTCCTAGTCTGATTGCCCCATCTATAGTTACTTCCTGGCTACTGGCCAAACAGTATTTTATTAAACCAATATGAATGACAAATCGTTACAGGATACAAGAGCTTTATCCCACCACTGATGAATATTTATATGCTAAAATATTATGAACTATGAAAATAGCTTGTGATGCTTTAAATAGTTAAACATAATTTTAATAAAAGGAAGAGAATCAAAAATAAAATATAAACTCAATATAAATGAGATATACTGAGAAAAAGGACTAAAAATAATTATCTAAGGGGTTA
This sequence comes from Ondatra zibethicus, assembly GCA_004026605.1. Lineage (NCBI taxonomy): Eukaryota > Metazoa > Chordata > Mammalia > Rodentia > Cricetidae > Ondatra > Ondatra zibethicus. Next base: position 34,619 of record PVIU01012209.1, read on the forward strand.
ATACATATGGCTTGTGGAATTATTATTGAAATTTACATTCTTTTAAATTCTGTATATTTTATGCTTTAGTAATACAAACTATATTCTCTTAAAAAAACTGTAAGACTGACCTTGTGCCCTCTAAAACTATAAAATTTCATCAAATCCTTGCAATTAAAATTTGCGAAGGAACCTTGGTTTATTCTATATTCCTACACTTATTAGCTGTTTAACCTTGAACAAACTATGTACCCGTACTCTTAGTGACCTTCGTTTCTTTAGTGATTACTGAGTACTGAATTGTTATCCATTGGTGTACTAACCTGAAATGGGAATGGGAAGTCATTTGGAGAGAGAACATAATTAAATAAAATCTAAACAAGGTCCTTAACTTTGGCCCTTGAGACATTTGTACACAGACAGAAGTGCTTGTTTTCGTTTTCTTCCTCCATCATGTAAGAGCATAAGAGGGAGGCAGCAATTTCGAAGCCATAAGAAGGCTATCATCAGAATCCTGGTGTTGGCAGCCTGACCACAGACTTTCAGCCTTCAGAACTATGAGAAATACATGTCTGTTGTTTAAGTCAGTCTGTGATATTTTGCTATGGCAACTTGAACAGACTAATGTATTTGTAAAAGTGTAAATATTAGCCTTATAAGATTGTTATATGATTAAATTAAATGACATTTATAAACTGCCTATGATAAATTTGGCATATATTTATATATAAAATGTGTGTCATGGAAAGGTATCAAAATGAGAAATATGAAAAATAAATTAAATAAACATGAGAGAGTAAAGTGTCTACCATAAGGCTGATAGATGCTGAATAGAAAGTGAAATTGGCAGGCAATATTCAATTAGTTAGTGGTTATTAATGTGCATTGCTAAAGGCAGCCAAAAAGTCTCTCATTCTAGAATTGTAATTTCTAATAGTAATAGACAAAATAAAATAGAATACGGGTTTGTAATAATGAAGTTACAGATTTCCAATGGCAAAAGACAAACATAAGCAAGCAAATGGTAAAAATGATTGTAAAGGTGCCGAAAGAATAAGACAGATACTTCATTTAAAATAACATCTGTATATTCATCTCTCCATCTGCCCAGAAGTTGAACTAAAATCCCTGTACGATATACATAAAGCACCTCTCAAGAGTTAGTTGATGGGTACAACATATTGGGAGTGATCTCGAAACTCGAAGACAAACTTGGTGCTGACTTTCATATTCTCGTTTGGTTTTCCCCCATCATTTCCCAGTTTGGAATTAAAGTAGCTTAAATCCTGAAAATGTTGTCACATATGTACAAATTATATGGCCAAAGCCATAGAATGCCCTATATAGCTTTAATGATTTACAATCATTGATTTGAACCTTAAAGTATTATTCTTGTTTTATTCTGCAGTGCTGGAGACAGAAGCCAAGGTCTTGGGTAACCTAGGCAATCCTCTCTTCCAGCTACTGTTAAAGGTAGCTAAATAGCTCTATTTTTTCATGAAATTTGTTTTTACTGATTTTTTAAAAAACTAAATCAGTTTATTTATAGTTGGAGTTCAGTGTTTAAGTCTAAGTACAACATTGCTTTCTTTTTGCCTTGCTATTTTTATGGTTTCTTTCTCTCCATGGCTAAAGGAATTCACTTTTATGTTTGGGATAGTAATAACTGCATTTTCTAAATATACTTTTAAAACATTAAGGAAATCTTTGCCCCATGTTGACTGAGTCCTCAAAGTCTGAGAATTAATCAATTAGTATCAAAATATTTTCCTGGATTTTAAAGTAAAAAATGCATGAATTCCATCCAGAAGAGGCAGCTGGAAACTGGCTTTCCAGCCTTTATCTCCATATCCCACCTCTATTGTATACAATAGTTGGTCAAGAGAGATAGATGAAAAATTTCTTTGAACAAAGTTGTGTGTATGGGAGTTTTTGATTATTGTTTCATCTTTCAAAATAGGCCTCAAAACAGTACATTAAGAAAATTATTCTAAGTGTTTGATGTACGTTCCCTTGGGCATGGAGGAAACAGAAACTAGTGCTGATTAACACTTGGAAATTCAAAAGTTCCCCAAGAAACCGGTGTCATTGATGTAAGAGCCTGTAAAGGTAGTCAAATATTTTGTTGCGTGTAATCAGAAAAAATAAGAGTTTTGATTATTTTTTAGCATATATGAACCCAAAAAATGAGGGTTGATCTGAGTCATTTTGGAAAGCAGTCCATAAAGTAGTACTTTGAGGGGCATCACTAACATACCAGTGAAAGCACTTGATCTCTGACATCTATACATGCATGCACACATGAACATGTATACAAACACATGAAAACTAAAAATTAAAGCATTTCTCTAGAGACTGGGGTTAGTTGTCATAGTTTCTTTTCCTATGGCTGTGCTAAGATACCCTGACAAAAGCAACTTAAGGGAGAAAGAGTTGATTCTGGCTGCCGGTTTAAGAGGGATCCAGTCCATCATGACAAAGAACTCAAGGCGGCAGGAGCTTGAAGTGGTTGCTCGTAGGACATCCACAACCAGGAAGTGAAGACGGATGAATAATTGTACTCAGTTCATGTCTTCCCCCTTTTCTTCAGTCCAGGACCCAAGCCAAGAAAAGGTACTATTCACAGAAGAGAAAGCTTTACAGTTTAATTAATCAAGGTAATCCTCCACAGACCTCCTAAAGGTTAATCTTTATCTAGAGAATGTCACAGGTATGCCCAGATGGAGGCCTGTTCCAAAGGTGATCTTAAATACCATCAGGGATTAACACCAACAATCACAACAGATTTAAATTCCTCACAATACCAGAAAAAATTACCAAATGCCACAATTCAATATCCTAATAATAGAGCTTCAATTCTGACATAGTTTAGAATTAGACTATTCCAAAGACTGGAGTATTTAAAAGACTAAAATGATGAAGATTACAAATATGATTTTCAGTTAGACACATGTATTTTTCAGTTGTCTATGGATAACTGAAAAAGTTCTAGTTAAAATTTCATCCAGAGTCAAAAAAAGGTAAACCATAGAGGAGATTTCATGGAATAGTAGAAGCTTAAAATAATACTGTTCCTTCAGCAGATACTCTATAATTTCCTATTACTTTTTTGTTTCAGATATTTTTCATAATAAATTACATTTTCCCTTTTATTGAAAATAGTTCTCATACAGTATTTTCTGATTATAGTTCTTCCTCCCAGTTCCTCCTCATTTCTCTTTCCCTCTGGATCCACTCTTGTTCTGTCTTTCATTAGGAAAGAAGAGGCTTCTAAGAGATAACAATGAAATGTGACAAAATACAATACAGTTAAGATAAAACAAAATCTGTCACTTTCCTGCTGCCTAAGTCAAAAGCACAGATTTTATTTTCCATTCCTCCCTCAAGCTTACAGTACATACTCAGGAAGTGTCTCCAGTAACAGGCTTCATATTCATATTTTAGAGTGAAAATTTTGTGAATAAAAATTTGAAAACCATTATAAATTATAGGAAAACCTCATTTCTCGATGATAGTAAATTTTTTGAGAGACAACTGCTTGAAGAGTAAACCAGGGTTTGTCCTAGCTTTCCTTTTGTTTGGAAACAGCTGAAGCCTGCCTGCCCACATCATTTGATGCATAAGCAAACTGGTTTTGGCAGCAACATTTGATCATTTGAGGTATTTAAAACAAAAAACCTTTACAGCAATAGTAACTAGCATAAAGTATTATCTACTGGGAATGGGTATTCATCCAAACAAAAAATGACTCTGATCTTTCTGTCTTCTATTCATAATATTATAAAAAATGAAGAGTTGTTGACTCTATTCAGTATAAAATGTGATACAATTAATAGGAACAATTGTTCATTTACATAAGTAGTTGAACCTTATTCAATACTATAATAGAAAAATCAATTTTACCTAGTTCCTGGAAAGTAGAAATAGGCAACATGAGAGATCAATCAACTTTTGATTTATCTATGCTCATAAAAGTTTAAACCAGATCGTAGATGGCTCTGATATCTATAGAAAAACTTAAGGTTTACAGAGGAACTTATAAAGAAATACTCCCTATCATATAGCATGATGATTTGTAGGCAACTTCCTTTTGGTTAAAGAATTAGACATTCTTTAACCAAGTTTCCTTTCTTCTTACAGGTTGACAAAATGCTTCTGCTGATTTGAGTCACTCAGCTAAAATGTTATTTGCTATTGTCTATAGAGGGAAGACTGAAGTGGGAGATGTAGGCTGTGAGGATATCTCTGGAGTTCCTTCTAATGGAATAATGTTAAGAAGCTTGCCACTTCCCAGACAACTGCATTTTAACAAAAAATGCTTCTTGTTACTAACAGAAGGAAGTTCCCCTTTATCCCAACATCATCCAACCTCAGACCCTTCCTGAAGAGTAAGTTGCGGACTGAAACAAAGAGGGAAATCCTATGCTCAATAGGAATGCCAGTGCGACTTCTATTGGAAACTAGAAATTGTCCTTTGCTTCAGTGCCTACTAGCTTTACAGGACAATTTTGCCCTGTGAGTGAACAAGGGAACTTTTGTGCTGCTGCTTTTTTAGCCAACCTGAAATGCTAACACCTCTTCTTAGGTACCAGGTGTCCAGCACCCTTTTATTTCCAACTAAATGAAGCATACTGGCCCTGAGTCCAAGGGGCTTCACTGAACTGAATCTTTCATCTTCGCTTTTTAACTGCAAATAGGATATGAGTCCCTTATGTTCCTTTCTTACAAAATAATTTATTGTGATGTAATTGGTATAAAAATTACACATACTCAATGTGTACAATTGTTGTGTACTGATAGGTTCCTTTTGTGTCTCTTTTCATTATTGTGGGGCTTTTGTGAATTTAAGTAATATTTAACATAATAACCAATTTTTAGCTGCTCATAACACTGTATTGCTATCAACAAACATTGTTATATAGCAAATCTCAAGATCTCATTTATGTATTTAAAGTTTTGTAATTACTAAATAAATATTCCCTTTTCCCATCTACTAGTCCCTGGCAGTCATTCTCTTCTCAGTTTTTGTATGAAAATTATATTGTTTTTATTGAGCTATATATTTTTTCTCCCCTCCCTCTCCCCTCCCCTTCTAACCTCTCCCATAGTCTCCATGCTCCCAATTTACTCAGAAGATCCTGTCTTTTTCTGCTTTCCATGTAGATTAAATTCATGTATGTCTCTCTTAGGGTCCTCTTTGTTGTCTAAGCTCTCTCGGATTGTGAATTGTAGGCTGGTTTTCTTTGCTTTGTGTCTAAAAGCCACTTATGAGTGAGTACACATGATATTTGTCTTTCTGGAGACAGTCCATAGAAGTAGGAGCACATCGGATTTGTTTATGAGCAGATTATTTAACTGTGCACAATCTTCTCAAGGTGCATCAATTCATAAATGAGAGGAATTTCTTCATAAAGCTAAGTAACATACCATCACATTTCTATACATACTGTATTTATGAATTTGTTGATGGCCATGTGCGTGGCAGTATAGTTTGCCTATTATAGATAATGCTACAGTAGACATGGCAGTGTATATACCTCTTCGCGACCTTCATGTCAACTGGTTTAAATATGTTGTGAGTGTGCTCTGATGAGTTGCAGGAAAGCTCTAGTTTTCACGTTTTGCTAAATGCATTTTCTTTTCCATAGCTGTTGGTCTCTTTTACATTCCCCACAACACTGCTCAAGAGTTTCACTCTCTCTATATCATTACCAAGACACTTAGTTTTTTAAATTTCGTTTGTTTTGGGACAGTATCTTGATATGCAGCACTAGTTAGCCTGAAACTCACTAAGTAGAACAGGCTGGTTTACAATTTAAGATCTTGTCTTAGCCTCTTGAGTGCTGGGATTACAGGTATTTGCCACGATGACTAACATTTGCTTAATGTCTAATATTTGTTTTGGTAGTACAGGAAGTCCTTATGTCTTTTGAAAACTGACCCCTTATTCGGATATGTGGCCCTGATATGTATTATTCCATTCCATGGGGTACCTTTTTTTTTGGTTGTTTTGCTGTGCGAAAACCCTGTTTTGAAATTTTTATGTAACACACTAACACAACTTTTTGTTGCCAGCACTTCATGAGTCACACTCAAGCAGCCACTGCCAAAGCCATTAACAAGTAAGTTTCCCCCTTTTTTTCCTTACAGGTGTTTTGCTGTTTCAAGTTTTATGATCAAGTGTTTAAACCATTTTGAGTTAATTTTCACAGATGTTGTAAGATAAGAATAATTTTTTTCTTCCTTTTATTATTTCCCCCCTGTGGAGATATGTGCAAGTTTTACTAACACTACAAGTCCATCTCGTCCTGGTAATAATAATTAATTGACAGCCAGAAAAAAAAACAGGGTTGTTGGGATGGCTTTGTGTAAAGGTGCTTTCTGCCACACTTGACTATCTGAGCTGGATTCTGGGACCCACTCAGAGGAGAGAACAGATTCCTATAAGTTGTACTATGATATTCAGCCCCTCCTCTCCACACATACACACACTAAAAAATAGGTAAATAAATGCAATAAAATTTTTGAAAGAAAGAAAATCTGCACCATTGCTACAGACAATACGGGGTGGGGGCACTAACCCTGTGTCACTAATGGTAAGATTGCAACAGTCCATCCACTATAAAACTCAGCTTGAAGATTCTTCAAAGAAAAAAAGAAGGAAGGAAGGAAGGAAGGAAGGAAGGAAGGAAGGAAGAAAGGAAGGAAGGAAGGATATGCAGACGGCCTAAGCCTGTTCTATGCAGGCTCCCTAGCCGTCAGTCCATAGTCTTAGCTCCTATGAGATGAGCAGACCAGTTGCTTCTGTGGGTTCCCTTGTGATGAACCTGACAGATTCCCTAAAGTTGGCCTAATGTTTGGCTGTGGATTTCTGCACGTTTCAATCAGTTATTGAATGAAGGCTCTCTGATGATAATTGGGGTAGTCACCAATCTGACTAGAGTAGATGGCAAGTTCAGGCTACCTATCCACTATTGCTAGGAGTCTTGGCTGGGGTCATCTTTGTAAATTCGTGGGAGTTTCCCTTGCATCAGGTTTCTGCCTGACCTTGAAATGTCCCTTCTACCAAGGCATCTCATTCAGTACTCTCCTACTCCATCCACCCTTCAACCCTATCATTCATGTTCTCATTCCCACCTGCCCCCAGGCTACCCAGGCGATTTCTTGGATAACCATGCTACAGTCCACATCCACAAAGAGAGTACGTAACAAGGAGGGCCCAAAAGGGGATGCATGGATTTATCTGGGAAGGGAAAATAGAAGAAAAAGCACTCTTTTCAACTGTATGGCAAGTATTCTTAAAGATCAGTAACATAGAAACAATTAAATTATTTAAATAAGTAAAAGAGGTGATAAGATGCCTCACCAAAGAAGATGTACAGATGAACAATGAGCATATTAAAAGTTACTCAAGTTCATAAAGCACTAGGGAATTTTAAGTCAAATCAAAAAGAATATTATTATGTTATATACACCCATTAGAATGGCAAAAATCCACATACAATAATAAACTGCAGGGGATGTAAAGCAAAAAGAACTCTCATTCATTGCTAGTGGAAATAAATAACAGCTACTTTTGTCATTGTAAATTCCTTCAGAAATAAACAAATACTTACCCTACTTCCTAGAAATCATAATTTTAGTATTTACTTAAATGAATAGGAAATGCATGTCCCACAAAAAACCTCTATGGAGATGTTTAGAGCAGTTTTATTCAAAACTGTCCAAATTTGGATGAAATCATGATGACCTCTGGTAAGGGAATGGATAATCTATAGTACATTCAGTCAAAGAATTACTCTTCACTGAAAAGCAATTAGTTTTGCCAAGCTATGAAAAATCCTGGAAGAAACAACAGATTACTCATTGAAAGAAGCCAAACTGAAAAGCTGTGTAATGAATTATTCCCACTATATGAAATTCTGGAAAAGAAAAACTATGGAGATAGTAAAATAATAATTGCCAGAGGTTAGAAGAGAAAGAGGAATGAATAGGTAGGTTTCCCCTCCCCCAGGGTATTGGGAGTATTCTGCATTATATTCTAATGATGGATACATGCCATTTTACATTTGTTAAAATCCATAAATTACACAGTAAGAAGCCAATATGATCTATGGACTTTGGGAAGCAATGAATTGCTAATGTAGGCTTGAACAAACTGATCATTCTGGTGTGTCATACTGATAGGAGATACTGAACATAGGAATATATAAGAAATCTGTATTTTCTTCCTGAATTTGCTGTGATCTAAAACATCTGTGAAAAATGAAGCCTTATTCTAGAAGTGTCACACAGTTGGCTATTCTTACTAATAACTGTTTTTCTCCTAACATTGTTTGATAGTTTTGAAGTCATTAATTCTAATCATGTACGCATTCCCCCATTGCCAGTTATTCCAATAATTTACTTTTTGAAACCCTTTACTTCACCATATTCCCTGACTTGACTTTGGCTATTTCACAGGATCTCTGTTAATATTTTGATATAACGATATATACAATACAAACTGAGTGATGAGAAATCAAATCAAATTGTCAAACACGGTCTTCTGAGTTAACAGAGCGATAGAGTCAACATTTTCCCTGTGGGCTTCCCCCAACAAGTTTGCTTAAAGTTATTTCATGTAGACACTGAAGGCTTTGATAGAAGCCACTTCTCTAGAAATAATAACCTTGGGGTGATTTTTCAAAGAATGTATCTCTCCAGAGCAAGAGTTGTTCAGGCGAGTTTCAGATAACCTTCAAAATGTACCCATATATGTGAGCTCTGTAAGTTACCCTCCCATAAACCCACAGATTTCCCTCATTTTCTTTTAAATTTTCTATAATGCTAATTAAAATTGTCAGTTCGGCCACTGTTACCTCTATCATAGTATCCAGAAAAGTGATTTTATTAAAATATTTTGACTTTAAGATAAGTCATTTTTCAAATATTTATCTGTATTTAGTGTTTGAAATTGGAAACATTATTTTCTCCATGAATGTATTCATTATACCTGCCATATTTATGTATCCTTAGAAGAGCTGATGTGGGAGTAAGAATTTTATACCACAGATCTGAAAGAAGCGTGGGATCCATTTCACTGATATATGTATAACCTAAAGGAGACTAGGCTTTCCATCTTGTTCATGTCATTGAAATTATAAATTTGGTGTTTTACTGTTTCTATAGAAACTAATTAAGAGTTCAGAGATGAAGACTGTACAATGATACAGGTTAAAGAGCTATAATAAAGCAACCAGAAAGGCATACATGTATGTTTAACAGTATCTAATGTTAGGAATGATGAGAAATATTGCACTAACTCTTAATAATTTTATGTCTTTACATATAACTCTACTGTTAACTTTTTAAAATGTCTGAAATCAATTTAAATTTTAATATAAAACAAAAGGTAACCTTCAATCATATACTAGATAATTTTACATAATCTTGCTAAGAACCAGATTTACTTGGTGAGGTATGAAAATGTATCTGGATATGTACATGTATGCTTACAAATGCACATATGTACATATACATGTATATATTACATAATATACGTGTGTGTTTTATTTAAATGTTGTAAAAATGTAGAAAGAATCCAAGCATAGCAGTTATTTAATATAATGAGAAATTAGATTTTATGTAGTAAGTTAATGGCACCATTGTCAGGTTTCAAAAGTTGATGAATCTGACTTCTATTAATGCTAAATAATGAAACAGTGATACTATGTTTGATGAAAAATATAAGTATGATGCATTTTTATATATTAGGCATGATTTAACTAGGTCATCAGCAAAATATTATAGAACCAATATATTAGGAATATATTAGAATTTATGTATATCCATTTATTACTAAATTTAAAGAGGTCTATTTTTGTAAGTATGGAAACTGGGATTTTTGCCATGTTTTAAGGATTACATAAGTCAGAACTTATTCTTGTATATTAAAAGATTTAAAAATGAGTCATTTTGCCTTTTTCTTACAATCATCTATTGATTTAAAAGCTTAGTCACCTAGTAATTTACATTATGAAGAGAAAATACTCTATTTTCATTAAAGTTATTTACTGCTTCTTTTTAGCCATAATTTAAACCCCTAGAAAGTGGCTAAACAGTTGCCGTGCCTACTTAAACCTCAAGCAAACTACAGTGAGTGCCTTTCTTCTTTATTAATTTTTTCATTTATTTTACATACCGACCACAGTTTCCCCTCCCTCCTCTCTTCCCATTCCCTCCTGCCCACCTCCATTTTACACCCTATCCGTTCATCCTCTGTCTCCATTCAGAAAGAGGCAGGCCTCTCATGGGAGTCAACACAGTAGAGCACATCAGGTTGAGGCAGGACAAAGCTCCTCCCCCTGCATCAAGGTTGGGCCAAGCAACCCAGCTTGGGGGATTGAGTTCCCAAAAATCAGCTCAAGTGCCAGGGACAGGTCCTGATCCCACTGCTAGAAGCCCCACAAACAGATCAAGCCACATAACTGGCACATATGCAGAGGGCCTAGGTCAACACCATGCAGGCTCCCTAGCTGTTGGTTCAGAGTCCCTGAGCTCCCTCAAGATGAGGTCCGCTGTCTCTGTAGATTCCCATCATGACCTTGACCCCCTTCCTCTGTCTCTTCAACAGGACTCTCAGAGTTTGGCCCAGTGCTTGCCTGTGGATCACTGCATCTGCTTCCATCAGGTACTGGATGAGGGTTCTATGTTGACAGTCAGGGTAGTCACCAATCTGATTACAGGGAAGGCCAGTTCAGGCACCCTCTCCACTATTGCTAGGAATCTTAGCTGGGGTCATCCTTGTTGATTCCTGGGAGTTTCCCTGAAACCAGGTTTATGGTACAGCCTTTTTTCCCTTATTCACATTATTTTTTTTTTTACCAGTTTTCATTATTTTAATGATGGCTCTATTCAAAACCATTTTTCATTCTTTAGTCACTTACCAAAATACCAAGTTCTGCTAAAGGTATGATGTATGTGTGTAGGGATATAGATTCAGTATCTGTTATATTATTGTGGCCCATTTCTCTAAATGATTCTGGTATTTAATTTCATTTTCTGTCAATTATGGTCTCACTCAATGCATTATAGGTAATTAATTTGAATGGGAGAAGATAGTAAATAAGGTTTACCAATGAAACAATCAAATGAAGCTAAGGGAAATAAATGAATACAAATGATTTATGTACTTAGGTTTTGTGGATAGTATTTTGTATTGGATAGTGTTAATCAGTTAATTTGTCATAAATGATGAATGTAGTTCCTGATACAAAGCTATAATATACTTAAGGCCAGTAGCTTCTTGTGTTCCATATTTGTCACCTTTAATGAAAGCTGTGATTCTATACCAAGTAGTTCTTTTAAAAATACTTTACATACCTGATGTGGTTGTGTTTGAAATAATAGGCATTTACTCATTTTGCAGATGGTGACCTGCTGCATGTTCCATGGTCATTTTATTTCAAAACTTATTTTGGTCTAATAACAATATCTTTACTAAAATTTCCACCAACTTTACAAACACACAAAGCAAATGATACAAGTATAAGAGCTATATGGTGAACAACAAAACATACATTTATACTATTATCAGAATCAAAAATAGTTTCCACAAAAGATACTTCACTCTTTATATATTAATTTTTTTTCAAACAGCAAAATACAGTTTCCAAAAAATTAATACAGGTCTTGAAATTGTATAACAATGTAAAAACTATTCTTATTTAACATTATTAACATTATATTAAACATTAAATCAAATATGCACAATTCAACAAACTTTGGACCTTTTAGACATCTGTTTAAATATACCACTCCTGAAATAGTCCTGAAAACTTTATTTACAGAATTATGGTAAGTTATTACAGCACTTCAAAATGTTTGCACTAGGAGACTAAAAGTGGTGATATGAAATATAAAAATAGAAAAGGCACCTTAAACATTATAAAGCTATACTTATATTGCCCGCTTTTCTAAAACAAAACACAAACAATTCAGTGTTTAAAAGATCATTCTTCTTGATATAGTAAAGAATACTATTAGCAACCAACTTCATGTGGACCTGGGCAACTGCAGTTAAATGTTTGTATTTCTTTTTCCAGCCTGACTATCGTTTGTGTCACTGACATTTTCCTTCATGTTAAATGATTAGGTTTAAATCAACTGAATGCTGAAACATATCTTGTAGAGGCATACTAGTGGATACAGCTTGCTTAGTTTTGAAGTGAGATGCTCTAACTTTACTTCTTATCAGATGAATATACTGAAATTATATTGTAAGATTTTTATTGTATTCAGTAGTCATTTTGGATCCTGAATAAGAAAGTAACTCAGATTAGTCTTTCATCATTCATTATTTATTGACATGTTTATGGTCTGGATTATCTGAGCATTTGCCTTTCTTTGTTTTGCAGGCTAAGACATTCTCTTAACATCAAGAAGGGCTTTAAAGAAAAATGTTTTGTACTTGCTAATACTTTTTGAACCAGAAGGAAAAGTTACTGACATTCAGTTCATGTCATCTAAACAGGGCTAGGTGAAGTTTAACAAGTCACAAGCTGCCAAAGAGAACACTCCTCAGTTAAATCTACTGGCAGTGTGTAGATGTGAGGTGGCAGTAGTGTTCAAGGTATATGTGACCTGCTTTAAAATAGCAGGAGGTCTTAATTTAAAGAGGAAGTCAGATTTCCACAGTCACCTTTAAATGGCAAACATAGCCAGAAGACAACATTCTCTAACATCAGTGGGTTGATATCAGAAAATTTCAGCTAATAAGTGGGTTATTTCTAATCTTATTGGGATAGTTAGCTTACTGAATGAAATATGTAATATGTACTGAAACAAATTATTCATTGAATGTGATATTGTGATATAATTTATGAATGCAAATTGCCTATTAATTATCTTTTAATGTAATGTGCTATAGGAATTTTTATGCAATTTGTAGCCTGTATGCTTCTAGATAGTGCCTTTTGATCTTAAACTTTTAGTGTTTTGACTATTAATTTTAATGCAACTACTTAAAAATTCTGCAGAAGAGGTCAAGATCACAAAACATTGTGCACAATGGCTCTGAATGCATCCTACTAAAAAAGCAGTTAGCTTATAAATTATACCCATCTGGACATCAAATGACAGAAAAAGTCCAGTGATATCTTTGTCTATTGTCTAGAATTCAAGGATTCTTCAAGAATCAAAAAGTTAACATTTATTCCCAGAATCATAGCCTCTGATTTAAGATTGTTAACATGCCCTAGGCATGAAAAATATTGAAAACCATAGAGCCTAAATTTGGGTTCTCTACAATGCACACATGGAAGTTACTTTTCTAGAATTGAACATCTATGAAACCAATCTCATTAAACTAACAGTTCCAGATACCCTCCTTACTAGGAATTAATCTTTTGTAAAAATAAATACTAAAAAATAATCCCTAGTTTTAATTTTTCTATCCTGCCACTGAGAAAAATAGAGGTGCCATTGTAGTAAATAAGGGAAATGTGGAAGAGGAAATAGGATGAATTAAAACCTTGCTCTTCAGCAGGATTACTAGATAAACTAATGGACTGTAAATTTCTAAAAGCAAGAAGATATTCCAAGTTTGCACCAAAAAGAATAGACATGTATTTGAGGAAATACTTGTACTAATCAGATTTAAGCATCAGCAATGTCCACATGTATCAAAACACAACATGATACTCCATTAATAAGTATACTGTCAATGTTTTACTATGTATGTTAAACACATTTTAAGTAAAGATAACATCAAAACATTTCTCCAGCAAAATGTATAAATGCCTTTTTTTTAAACTGTCAAGATTGCCAGGAGCTGTATATCTTTTCTACAAGTATTCCCCTTGTTTTAGTAAATAGCCACTGATATTAATATAGTTCTATGGCTAAAATGTTTAAATACAGTCCTTGACATGACTAAATCTTATGAGCTCATGTATATAATTTCTGTTTTGGTACCCAGTGTGGTATTTTATAGAAGGGTATCTTGCTTTTGACTTTAAAGATTTGAGTGCTTTTCAAAGAAGACAATTTTACTCTTAAAACCAGCTTAACTTATATTCCTAACTTTCAGGCTGAATCTGAAAGAATTGTACTTGATAGCGAAAATACAACTTCAGTAGTTAGTGAACAACAGGTATTGGAGTTTACTGCCTGAAAAAGCATTGTGTTTTGAAGTCAGGGTACCAAAATTATCTTTAAAGTCTTAAATCTGTAAAGAAGAGAAAAATGGAGAAATATGCATGCTCAAGAAAGGCATCCATGAGGCTTAAAGAAAATCACTATCCACAGTTTCTTTGTTCAAATACCTGCTAATATTGTATTGACTCTAATATTATTGGTGGGAGGCACTAAAATTGTAAAACCTTTTAAAAGTAGAAAATGTACATATCAATGATTTACTAAGATTACCTTCTATTTTCAAAGAATTTGGAAGAAACTAAATATATAAGAATTCCCTTTAAATTCTGATTTTAGAATAAGGATTTGATAATCTCTTTACCTTTTTGTTTTGGAACTAAGCTTTAATTTTATATAGAAAACTTTAAAGTTATTCTACTATAGTAAAAATAAAGGTCTAGTAGTAAATTAGTTTGTATCCTCATACCACTCTATAAAGTCATTTTCATAAAGACTAGTATCCCCTACTCATTACCTCAAGTTCTTTATAAACCCTTAAACAAGAATCCAATCCCAGGCTTCTGGTTTCCAGAGTTCAGCCTAAGTAATATACATAAATGGGTCATACCTATAATGTGTAATAGATTAATTAGAATCTTAGAGAGAATAATTTATATTTCTCCATTAGTCTAGAATTGAAATCACCAAATTAATTGGATTGACATTTAACCCATCATTTTAATTGGGCATAATTTGGAGAAGTAGCTACTCAATACGCTATCTCTCTTAAGAAGGCCATTTATTCATTTACAAGGGTTAATGGTTTTATTCTGAGGCATTAAAAGGTGTGTCTATGTGGCACTCCTTTTATACAATAAGGAGGTCTGCCTGTTGGAGGGGACATATAAATCACATGCATTAAAATCATCTATAAAACATCTGTTGTTCTTTAACAGTATACATTTATAAAATGAATTTTGTTCTAATTCATTCAAATAATCTTACATCCTTCCATAACAAGGCAAAGTAAAAGAAAATGGGTTATGTTCAAATATTAGTGACTTAAAATTAATCCGTTTCTAAGTAGTGTATAATCCAGCTAGTATGGAATCACCCCAAACAAGATAATCATTTCTCTTAAAGCAGTAGATTAGTGACTATCAGAAGACTATTTCTGAATTTAAAAGTTTTACATACCCTATTAGATCTTTTGTGTATATTTGGGCACTGAATATTCTAGTTTAAGAGAATATGTGTCCGTGGCTGAAACCCAATTAATTTAACTAATAGAAATGCTAGAACTACATTTTCTTTTCTTTTCTGGTTTAGGTTAGATTACTGAGGTGAAAAATAAAAACAACTTCCAGAATAAAACTTACTACTGGATTTTACCATGGGTTAAAACAGTTAAAGGGCAATCTAGTGTGCATCTGGTAATGGGATGATGTATGCTGGAATGGGGTTTTAAAATAACTGAGTGACTTCAGGTATAAAAGGCTGGCATCTGTTTACTTATTTTAAAAAATCCCATGTATTAAACTAAGGGACAGAAGGAATTAGTACTGCTTATTTTAAGGCAGTTACACTAGTACTGGAGAGATGCTGACATGCCATTGAATACACAGTATTTTTCTGGTTAGTAGGCAATAAAGGAAGGCTTAGAGAAACAAAACCATAAGGAACAGGCTAAAGCTTTTTCTTCTGTGGTATCACTCCCATTCAACATGTTTGGATTCTCTAGCCTGAGAAAATATTAGACATTTATTTGAGTTTTTCACAAGAGAATGTGAGCATTATCTTTTTAGTTCATTCTCTCTACACTGCACTTTAAAGCTTTAGGATAATAATATGGAAAAATTTCTTCTTAGGAAATAAAAACTTTGGAGTAAATACCAGTAAGAAGCAATGGGATTGTAGATGTTATAAAATACTCCAAACACCTTCACAATTCTATTACTGAGCTACTATGGGAAATACTGAACCTTTAGCAATGATATCACTAACACAATCCTTTTAAGTCTCAAGTAATTTCCTTGTATCTTTTAGAATTACTTTTTACTGATAAATAAGTTCAGTTTTATGTATATGTAGTCCTACCTTCTGAAAACTAAAGTGCATATATTAAGACACAAAGAAGGATCACTATGATTTAAGCAATAGCCAATACAAGACGTAGACAGATTCAGTGATACAATTTCTTAGTACAGTATTCAATACTTTTTTATTTGTTCTTCACCCAAAGGGGTAAATTCAAATATTTTAAAGCCTTGGGATTCTGTCATACAAATGTAATTATTTAAATACGTCAATGGTCAGTGATGTATGGGTACAAAAATGTCAGAAATATTGGTTACTTGAAAATTCCACAGAAGCTGTAATTTTGTATTCGATACTATAATATCAAGAAGAGACTTTAACTACAGTGTATAGGTAGTACATTCTCAGATTTTGATTGCTGGTTCTTGTTGTGATGGAAAAAAGTAGTTAAGTTTTCTGATGGCCTCATTGACATTCATTGAGAGCAGCTTGTTGTTATCATCCCAGATAAAAGATCAATGGTTCTTTTCATCATATGAGAGAAATTCATTTTAAATCCCATTCATATATTTACTAGTGGATATCTGATGTTACTGAATAAATATTCAGAATAATGGTAAATATACACAATTACTGAAAAAATATGGTGTTAACTGAAATTTAACATCAAAGAACATACCACAAATCAGGCTTTGTGGTAGGAAAAGTGAAAGTGCTTCATTTGGTGGTAAGTACTTTTAATTACTAAGGATGAAAATTGCCCAGATGTGTTAGAATGTTGATCAAATAAGCCAAAAATCTGAAATGTCATGACAGAATTCTCTAACTTTTTGTAGTTGGTGACGGTATTTCTCTTTTTTGTCCCCTTTAGTTTCTTCTTAGGAATGATGATAAAATAGTTTCACATTCAGAATTGGTTATTTTTTCTTTTCAACTTCAACATAATAAGTTCTCTTGCTCGTTGTTCAGAATAAAGGTTTGTTTTCAATCCACAGATCAGCTAAATTTTTACTATATGGTGGATAATTACTGTTTTCCAGACCATTTTTTCCAGTGGTCCTTCAAACTTTAGCAGTATTTTCAGCCCAACAAATTCTATTGGGAAACACAGGTTTGTAATCTATTGTTTTAACATCATTTAAATTTGTTATCATTGATATTAATTATTTTCAATTTAAGCACTAAAAAATCATGTAATTATTTGCTAATGAAAAAAACAGTGTAACCAGGAACTAACTGAACATAAAGATGTTGCAACATGTCTTCACTATGCATCTCCATTTTAAAACATGAGCCAAGAGTTCTTTTATCTTTAGCCAAAGATGCAGGCATCTTTAACATACTGGTCGCAGCAAATTTTGTCTTTAGTGTCAGTAAGATTTGAAAGATCATTTAAAGTATTTAGTCCACTACATTTGAAAATTTTTACAGTCCCAACATTTGAAGATCACTTAAAAATGAGTTTAGAGATGATAACTTATCTACTATGATAATTTAAGCTGTATTTGGTGAAAAATAGTTGGCAACTACACAAAAATTCATCTTAACTTTTACAGAATTTGGAAAATTACTTTTCAGATGTACTTAAGTAATGCTTCTGGTATGCATACTTCTTACATCATATCATTTTGTACTGGAAATTGCACTGTAGGGCATGGCTGGAAGTAAACAATTGGTGGCCCAGATGCTACATAATAACGTGGGTACCCTCCTTCAAAAACTAGGTATGGAGCAGGTTGGTAAAAGCAAGTTACATTGTCTGTACAGGGTAGTATATTCTGTTCTCCAAGTACTTTCAAAGCCAAAAGGGTGATCATATTAAGAGTCTGCCTTCTTTCATAACCCATGAGGCAGACAGTGCTTTGGTTCACAACACCATGCAAGGTCATAAGGTACTCATACTTGCTTTTTTCTTCACCTATGAAATGGTTGTGGAGGTATGATTCAATTTTCTTTTGCTGTTCTGCTACATCAGGAAAATCAATGAAAAATCTAGAACACATATAACGTTCCAGAGTCTTAATTTCTGTTTGACAAGCTGGTTTGAAGTCATGGACCAACAAATTGCTGTATTTCAAAAGGCCACCACCTCTGATCTCTTCAGGTTTTCTGGTAGATATAAGCTTATATTTCAAGTGTATCATTGCTTCCTGGAAGTCTCCATACATACTTTCAGCCACCACAACAGGACAGGATTCTTTGGTTAGCTTAGCATTTGGGACATTATAGAAATCTAACATGGAATCCAAAAGAATTTGAAAAGAATCTACACTAAATTCAAATTGTCGTTTGAGTGAATTCACAAATTTTAGTTCTACATTCTTCCCGGTGTTATTTGAAAGAGAGATGAGACTCCAACTATCATGGTTATTGCAGATTTTGACCATTTTCTGCACATATGCCTCTTTCATTGTCTTTAGGGTAATCTTTTCTTTTTTAACACCTTTTGGTAAAAAGTCAAGTAGACAGCCTAAAACAGCATCTTTAACAACATGAAATTCTTGATCACTTGGCAGATCAACACCAAAAATAATGTCCAGATCTTTATAGCTGATTCCATTATGGCTTGCGAGTATGTAACTTGCTGTAGAGCCATTCAATCTGGTATCTTTAACAATAATACCCTGCTTTATAAGTTGATCTTTCACAACATGAACAATATCTTTTGGTTTTACCTCCAGCGTGGGGAAATTGCCCCTTCCATGGATTGGGATTACTTCATCTAACACGTGATCCAGTGTTATGATGTGATCCCAAGTGAGATTGCTGAATCTGATCTCTGACATTGTGAAGTCAATAGATTAACTAGGGGGCAAGAAGAAAATTAGGAAATGTCAGCATCTTAAAACTAAGGTTATCCCTAAAGCATATGAAAAAATTCAAAACAGATTTACCCTCTATAAGAAACAAAGTGAATACTAGGATGTTATTAATGGATATAATCATTCTTAAATATGGAAAAATAAAAGTCACAAAGATGATATCAAATCTTGGGTTCATTAGTAAGTTCAAACAGGTTTCTCAGAGATTAACTACAATTATGTAATTCATAAGATAAAATGGTCTTCTTTTCTAATCTTTCCTCATATAAACAGGATCATGATGGTGTGTGGTCATATAAATACCATTTATAGGATAATCATAGTACAACACTGAGGCAAACTGTCAATAACTTAATTTGAGATGAGATAGCATGAACAAAGTGCAACTAATATACAATAAAGTAACTTTAATTCTACAATTATAAAATCATTCACAAAGTCCTTATTGAGTTTAGAGAAGCATAAGATTCCTGAGTCTTAAAAATATCTAGGGTGTCTGATAGCTAGTATCTGATATAATATGCTCAGAAAATTTTACAAATGGTGAGCATCAAAAATTTTTAACTTTTTATAAAAACATGATGAGTGCAACTATATATAATTTTGTAACTAGGTCATCTAAAGTCATATTCTCTTGCTACAACTAAATAAACTTCTATTTTACATAAACTCTTTTTTATTAAATTAGCATATTATTATTGAATGAAGAATTTTTTATTTTATTTCATTTAAAAAAGAAAACAAACTATCTTTTCTCATTTTACATACTAATCCCAGTTCTCACTCCCTCCCCTCCTTCCATTCCCTCCAACTAACTCCCCACCCCACTCCCACCCGCTCTTCAGAAAGGATAAGGCATTTGGAGAAGGTCCAAAGCACTCCCTAGTATATCTATGCTGAGCAAGGTATCCATCCAAAGAGAATAGGTTCCAAAAAAGCCAGTGCAAGCAGTAGGGATAAATCCTGATGCCACTTTTTGCCCCAGCCATACAACTTTCACCCACATTCTAAGTGAAGAATTTTTTAAATTACCATTTTCTCGCCATCTGTAGTTAAATTATATGCTCAAGAAATGTGAGTCACAAAATTTTAAACATCATAATCACCATAACATATCATATGCGTAATATACATATACATACACATACACACATATATACACACTTATAATCACACACTGAATTCAATAATCATTCTTAAAATGTGAGGTTCCTATTAGTTCATTCCTGAAGATCTTCTTCTGAGTCTCTGACTTCTTCCAATTTATTTATTCTTTAAGCTAACACATTTCCTATCTATCTTAATTAATATTAGTATGTATATAATAAATATGATATAATAATATATATGACTAGTAGACATTGAAATCAAAACTAAGTTGTTTCCATTATTTAATTGGTTGAATTAATCTGAAATGCAAATAAGGCAAGTGAATTGTCGGTATCTCACAAAGGGTCAGGCACAGTCATTTGTATAATAAATAAATTACAATGTGTTTTCCTTACCACACATTTATTATGCTTCTGACCACAAAAATAAAAGTGAAAACTCACTAATAATTTTCCAGCTCTATTAATATTAGAAGTTATCTTCAAAGAGACAGAAGAATGACTTACAACTTACATTGTAAAGATAACCTTCAAGAACTCTGTAGGGTCAATATGACGATTGAGTGGATAATTCAGAGAAGATATGAATTTTCATCTTACAGAGTTAAGTCATGAGGCAACCAATCTGAAGAAGAAGAAAAAACAAAATAGCATTTTGATATATATTGTACACAAACTGATATTCTAATTGTAATCTTACAAGCTCTATGTATACATGTATAGACATACTAAAGAAATGATAATAAAACACTTGCTCTGAAATAGAAGTTCTTATCTTTCATGATGCTTCATCACATACAGGTTTTGTGAAATACTTCTTGGTCCCATTTCCAGAGTTTCTGAATAAGCATGTAAAAGGGGAACCTGAATACATGCACTTAAACAACTTCCCAGATGGTGCTGATGTGGCTATAATTTAAGAATCACATCACTAAAGGAAACTTAGAAGAAATGATCAAGGACAATTATTATCAACAGGATACCTCATGTCATGACTTGGCTACTTACATTTCACTAAAAAACAAAAACAAAACCTACCATAAAAGCTGGGCTATGGCTCACTAGGTAAAGTACTGTGTAAACATGAGATTCTGGGTTTTAAGTACAGCACCAATATAAGAAGCAGGCATGGCAATGCATGTTTATATCCACAGAGCTGGGAAGATGGAGACACATAAATTCTCAAAGCCTCACTAATCAGCCAGTAGAGCTGAAATGGCAAGCTCTAGATTCAGTGAGAAGACCTTTTCTCAAAAGATTAGGTAGAGAAAGTGAGAAAGACACTTCATACTGACATCTTATCACCACAAAATAAATTTTAAAAATTGCAGTGACTAAAACAGAGAATTCCAATCCAAGCAATTTTTTAAATTAGGGTTTTATAAGTATCCTAATAGTCCAATATTATTTTTCAACTAGATGTAAAGTCTAACAAAGTCTAAAACTTGTGCAATGATTCTAAGACAAATGTTGCTAGTTACCTTAGTTGCAGTAAATGCTTATTATCTAGAAGTAGTTGTCTCCTATTTTGGAAACCTTCAAGACTGGTATCTGCCTGGAGTTAAATAAGGAAATGGACATTAGTTACACTATGCAAAATATTTCATAGATTCAAAGAAGTATGAAGTATTAATTACTAGAAAGAGATATTGCACATTTTATTTGATATACTAATCTGTTTCTATAGAGAAGATTAAGGCCTGTGAGAAATGAAACTGGTGTATTTAATTAAAGTATAGTTTACCACCAATTTAATATTATCTCTTTAAAAAAATAAAATAAAAACTGAAAGTACTAATTTCAAGAAGAAAGTCATATTTATATTATGATGAAAACACTGAATGATTAGGTACTGTCATGGTGTACTGAGTAAAGCAGTAAATAGAATACCCTGGCTAACATTAATAGTAAAGAGCATTTAGAACATCATGAAAATGATAATTATCTCATGGAAATCCATTTCAATGCTTCTGCTCTGCTAAAGGTAAAGGCTGACATATAACACTAACACAGTAAACCCCAAGGGACTAAGTATATAACTCGAAGGTAGAATACTTGCTTGACATAAGCAAGGTGCTAGGTGCAACCCCCAGCACTGGAAAAATAAAATAGAGACAACTCCAACTTATATTTGACTACAAGTCTAAGAGAATACTTAATATAGTATTAATTGTGCGATACCTGAAGTTACTACGCTAAACAAAAGTCAGAAAGACATGCTATATGGTTAGGGTTCTACTTTTGTCCGAATCAATGATGAAAATATAAGATGTGTACTGTTTTGTCATTTTCCCCTCCAAAACGATTTGTAATGCCAAATACACAATTTCTCAAAACATATTCTTTTGATATAATAATTGTCAAGGATATCAAGAATTGTGAGAAAACAGTGTAACAACTATATAAGAATAAGAGGAGCTCATCAAATTATCTTAACCATCAGACTTGACTTTGTCTTTCTCTTTAACACTGGAAACAAGGATACTGAAATTAGTGTTAAGTAATACATATCAAAACAATTGAGTTGTTTTAAATATGGTAAAAGTGATCCCTGTCTTAGCAGAGAACTATGGTACTTCTTTAGTTGCTTGATTATAGAGGCAAATAAGTTAAAGTAGTCTCTATAATATTAATGTGCAGGAAATCAACAAAAATAAACATAAACCTAATTTGTCTTGTAAAAGTCACTGCTATTTGAAGTGACTTTTGACACACCAAAGGTTTCTCTAGTAGCCCAGCTGAGCTAAATCCAAAGTAATTATCCATATTTTTCTTTTCTGGATAACTACTCTATGACCTATATAATATCAAAGTAATGCTTAGAATTCCAACAAATCATAATGTCTTTTCAAAGGCTACTTCAGATTATAATTAGATCCCTCCTTAAAAGAAGATCTGGTCTGGAGCAATGGTTTATCAGTTAAGAGCAGTGGTTGCTCTTCCAGAGGACCAGTTCCATTCCCAGCATCCATATGGTGCCTCATAACTATCTGTAATTTCAGTCCCAGGAGATCTGACACACTTCTGGATTCTGTGGGCACCAGGAATGAATGTGATGCACAGAAACACAGGCAGAACACTCATACACATAAAAATAAATAAAATTTAAATAAGGAATCTTAGTTGGGACAGCATGAAAAAGACTGATTTTCTGTGGTTATTGTGGCTGTTATAATAAGTTATGATAGAGTCTAAAATACACACACACACACACACACACACACACACACACACACACACACGGAATTTTGCTTTACTAATTTCAAAGCAGGTTTTGCTTACAAATGAAATGATTTTGTGTATGTAGTTTAACTATAGATGAATTATATTTTAAGGATCTGTTCTCAAATAATGCCCTGTTGACAGTCTATACAGATGTTTTTAAAAGTCATAATCACAAAGTGTTTACCAGTTTTTTTTACACAGATGGATATTTTATTATCTGTTCACAAATGATAAAAATGAATTCGTTTCTTCATTCTTGTATTTTTTCTGTTAGCTTATTGAATTAAAAACTAATAAAAAAAGTAACTCTAAAACTTTTTTTTCTGGTTAAATATAGCAAATGATAAAGATTTTTAATTAAAAACTACAAGCCTTTTTAAAAGGCCATTAAGTAACATGTTCAAATATTTTCTGTGCATTGTTAAATTTGGAAGTGTAATGCAGATGTGCAATATTTCAAAAGCCAAATATATTTAAGTGTGAGGAACTCACAGTAAGGTAGACCATTTCAAGGCTTATTTTAAGCTTTTAATATTGTGTACATTAAATTTTTATATAATCAAGATTTCTTCTAAATCTTGAATATGTAAGTCTAAATATAATATATATTAATAGATATATATTAATCTAATATATAAATCTTCTAAACCTAAGAATAGGTACATCAAAAGTCCTGTGTCTCTTATGCCATAATGTCCTGTTAATGTTACAAGTCTGCTTAGAGGTTCAAATGGATGTTCTCAACAGTGCTCATTTTTGGCATTAGTCATTTACAAATTTGATTCTGAAAAATGAAACATCACTACTGATATTAAAATAGTTTCAATTTAGTCCAATCCACAAACTCATTTTATTTTCAATATGGTCCATATCCCAAAACAGTTGCAATAATCCATTTGTCCTGAATTCTCTTAATGAAATGGATAGTCTTTTTCAAAATTTTTAGCTACTAACAAATGTATACTAGGATAACTGTGAAGCTTGTATGAAGGGTGTTAAGCTTAGTTTTTAAGCAAGATCTTTAATTACATTGTGAATGAAGGTATTTATGCACATTTTAAACTAGTAAAAATGACATAGTTCTCAAAGAGGAAAGGGGCTAATAATAAGAGTTAGGGTTATGCTGGGCAAGGAACAATATCAGTTTCTCTTCTGCCAAAAAATGATGGAATTCTTAAAGGTTTTAATTCTATTTAGACATATAATAATACAGTACTGTATTTTCTATTCTAATATTATTTATATATTTGTCTGTACTTCACTTCATGAACATGTCTTTTCAAATATTATGCTTAAGTTCACTTCTTGCTAAAAGAATCAAAGTATTATCACTGGGTATACTTAAACAAATATCAATGTCCTCTCACTAATGTACAGAGAAGAAATGTCTCAAAATTTTTTTATGTAGGTGGAATCACGCTGCAAGAAGGCCTTTGAGTGGAAAGGCTTAGGTAAAATGTGTATAATAAGAATTAAGAAACATGCTAGGTACCTATTCACCTAAGAAAGGAACACCTTTGGATTTAAAGGCATGGTGCTCATAAAGGAATGCCTTTACATCAGGTTAAACCTATGCCATTAATTCTAGGAAACAAACAAAAACCTTATAACTTCTTTTGTTGCCTAACACACATGCATGCGTTTCTTCTGCTTCTTTTTTTTTTTTTATTGTGCTTTAGTTGCTATCTGTTGCTTTAAAATGTTGAAAGTGTGCACTCTACTGAGTAAATCATCTGTGCTTCCTTTCACGTTTAGCACAGATGCTTTACAGTGAAAACTATAAGGAGGTGACATTATAGCATCTTTTTTCCTCTTCCTCTTCTTGTATTACCTGGTAGAGGGTGGTCACTATGAAAATTCAATACCTACTTTTGGGATACTTTTGCTTCTGATATTACTCATTAGAGTTGTTGCCTCTGGTAACTGCTGTAAAATTTACAGAGATGAACTGATCAGATAAAACTCCCGTTTGCTTTCAATGGAATTCGTGACTATAGCACTAGTGAGAAGTCTCTAAAGTGCAAAGAGATTCCTGGACAGAAGTCAAAGCTACATAATGAGACAAAATATCATGCTCTCTGTACTGAATGCTGTTTAACTAACACGACACTCATAATAAATCCAGAAGCCCAAGAAGCAGTTACCAAATCATTTAAGATCTCTAATTCCTCTTCTGTATATGCCTGTCAGTACTCAGGGATTAAAGACTGTATAAAGACGGAAGAGGACTCCAGAATTATAGTTAACACGGCATACATGCTCCACATGATGCACAAATACTATCTAAAGAAGTAGGAAAGTAGGAACTCACCACAGTAGTCCAAGAAAAGAAAACAAAAAACCTCTTAAACGGGTAACAAAACCATCTGTTCATGACTCTCCCCAGCCCCTCTCCAGACCCTCTCAGCCCTTCAAACTCACTTCACCACCTGCTGACCTCTTCACAGCCGACAAGTCAAGGAGCAACTGGGAGGGAGGGCTGCTAGAGTCAGGCTTCTGAAGAAGCCTGCTGGGAAGCTCAAAGGAGAAAACGGGGCGGGGGTTAAAGAGAAAAACTGAAAGAAATAAAAAAATGTTGCAAAAGACACAGAGGAATAAGGGAAGAAGGAAGGAAGGAAGAATGAGCTTCAGGAAAAGAGCACAGAAAGCAAGCCCTGCAAACAGCTGGCAAGGCTGCTAACTGCTGCTGTCCAAGAGCTACTAGGTGCTGAAATGCCTTGCCCAACACGCCCCTCTAGTCCCACTCACCCACTCCACAGACTTCCCTTCCTCCCAGGATCCCCCCCCCCGTAGCGTAAAACCATTTCCATGGCAACCTGTCGTCATACAATTTAAGGTGGTCCGTACTTTCGAGTTATGTGAGTTTTTCATAGCTTAGGCAGGGCGATCTATTACTTCCAGTCTCCTTTAGCACTGAACTTTCTCTGGTATGATAATATTGCCCTTTCTCCCTCCCCAACCTGAAAATCAATTCTCCCTTTTTCCCTAGCAAATGCTGTCTGGCTTCATGGCTTTTCTATCCCCCACCCCATAACCTTCACACACACACACACACACACACACACACACACACACACACACACACACACACACACACCGGGGGAGGGAGGAGGCAGGCAGGAATGAAGAAGAGACTGATTTTTAGCTTCCCAGTGTTTCTTCA